>CM018682.1:81699064-81894064 GCA_009363875.1 Mikania micrantha | reverse complement strand
ACAGAATATATGTGTACTCCTGAATGTTTAGAAAAATTAAATACTTATAAACGGTTTAATGCTCAAGTCTGTAATGAGCTCGAGTCACTACAAGTTGTTAAGGAATCATCCAAAAAAAAGAATCATCCAAAAAAGAATCATCCAAAAAAAAGTCATCCAAAAAAAAGTCCTTCTGGTACCCCCAAGTCAGAATAATCTGGTTCTGTGAAGAATGGTTCAGTTTTTCTCAAAGGAGAGAAGCTTCAGAAATCAACAAATGTTCAACCAATGTGTCTGATGTGTGGAGACACAAATCATTTTGCTGCTGAATGTTACTACAATCCAAGAAGAAGAGTACATTCAAAACCACAGGGAGGAGGAAGTCAAAAGGGATGTTGGAATAAATCATTTGTCTCATCGGAAGAACAATATGCTTCCAGGAGAAATATGTCAATCAAGCAGCAAAAGAAGCAATCGGAAGCAAGTACTTCTGACAATTGGAAAATAAAAGGCAAGAAGTCTTCCAAAGGAAAGAAAGCATCGGAAGCACATGTAAAAATTTCTTCCGACAAACACAAGAAACCTCATCCCTTCGGAAGAAGAAGAACATCAGAAGATAAGACTCACTTGACAGCAAAAACCAAACCATCGGAAGAGAAGGCAAAAGTTGCTTCCAATGGCTTCCAGAAAAAGAAAGCTCTTCCGACCACTCCAAAAGTCAAGACAATCTGGAAGAAAAAGGAAATATCTAAACCAAAAGTTCAACCACCTGTCCCATCAGCAACAAGTTCATCATCTGTTCCACCAAAGATGATGTCAAAGAAATTTTTGTATAATGATGCCAATGGAAAACCCAAGACCACATGGGCTTGGGTTCCCATCAGGAACAAATTCACTTCTGGCCATGTGCAGGGACAGTAGGAATCAAAAAGCAACTTATGGATTGTTGATAGCGGCTGTTCCAGGCACATGACAGGCAACAAGACCCATTTACACAAATATGAACCATTCTTTGGAGGGTTTGTTGCATTTGGAAGTGATCCAAGAGGAGGTTATATCACAGGTAGGGGCACAATCACAAATGGCAAGGTAAGCTTTGAGAATGTTCATTTTCTAGACGAATTGAACTATAATCTGCTGAGTGTATCACAGATGTGTGACCAAAAGCATAATATGTTGTTTACTGAGCATGAATGTATTGTCCTGAAACAAGGATTTGTTGTTCCAAATGACCAAATTCTACTCAAAGCTCCCAGAAGAAACAACATGTATATGTTGGACATGAGCACAGCTACACCACTCAGCAATATAAACTGCTTTGTCTCAAAAGCTTTACTTGATGAATCATCTCTTTGGCATAGGAGACTTTGTCATGTAAACCTTAAAAACATGAATAAACTTGTCAAAAATAACTTAGTAACTGGTTTACCAACAAAATAATTCATCTGTGTTGATAAATGTGTTGCATGCTTGAAAGGGAAGCAACACAAATCATCTCATCATGCCAAAGAGATAAATTCAATAACAACAGTCATGCATCTGCTTCACATGGACTTGTTTGGCCCTACAAGTGTGAAAAGTCTAGGTATAAAGTCATATTGCTTGGTGGTCACCGATGACTTCTCTAGGTATACTTGGGTATTCTTCTTGAGTACCAAGGATGAAACTGCTGAGATTTTGAAATCATTCATTCTCAAGGTTGAGAATGAAAGTGACCATCATGTAAAAATCATAAGGTCTGATCAAGGAACAGAATTCAAAAATCATATTTTAAACTCATTTTGTGAATCTAAGGGTATTACAAGACAATTCAGTGCTCCTAGGACTCCGCAACAACATGGTGTTGCTGAGAGAAGGAATAGGACATTGATGTAGGCTGCTAGAACCATGTTATCTGATGCCAAACATCCAATAACTTTTTGGGCAGAAGCAGTCAACACTGCCTGTTATGTTCAAAATAGAATATTGGTAGTTAAATCTCATGGTATGACTCCTTATGAAATTTGGCATAAGAGAAAACCATTTATTGGGTTTCTCAAACCATTTGGATGTCAATGCACCATCTTGAATACCAAAGATCATCTAGCCAAGTTTGCTGAGAAATTAGCAGAGGGCTACTTTGTTGGATACTCTTCACAGGCTAAGGCATATAGAGTATACATCAAAGATTCCAGGATTATTGAAGAGTCTGCAAATGTTCAGTTTAATGAGTATACTATCAATAAACCTGGAATAGACCATGATTGGCTGTTTGATCTTGATAAATTAAATCTGCATTTAATCTGTTGAAAGAGTGTGTTCCAGAACCACAGACGGCTACCTTGGACTCCTCCCAGCATGCAAGAGAAGAAGATTTTCGTGTTGAACTGCCAATAGCTTCAAGACAAACCATGGCAGAATCCACTTCAACACACCATGCTGTCTCACAATCAGAGACTACCAATACCTCTCGGGCTGTTCCTTTAAGTGACTCTACATCTGTTCCACTGAGTCAAGATGAAGTTGAGAGCCCTTCAGTTGAAGCAAACACTCTGGAAACTCCTCTTCCTAGAGAAAATCAACCCACAACAGTCCAACCACAAAGACCTCAAGATCTCCCAGAAATCCAGGTTGAGGTTGTACTTCTAAACCTTGAGCCAAGCATGGTGAATTTGAATTCTCAGCTGGATGTGATCCCAATAACTCGCATTCATAACACTCATCCAGTTGAGAATATCATTGGCAATGTTGAGGAAGGAATAAGAACACGAAGCTCCATGCAGGAAGCAAACATCTGTTTGTTTTTCTGTTTTCAATCCCAAATAGAACCAAAGAAAGTTGCTGAATCACTGAAAGATAGCAGTTGGGTAGAAGCCATGCAGGAAGAACTCCTTCAATTTGAAATACAAGGAGTTTGGAAGATTTTCCCTTTACCTAAGGGTAAGTATGCAATTGGAACAAAGTGGGTTTTTAGAAACAAGAAGGATGACAAAGGTGTTGTCATCAAGAACAAGGAAAGGTTGATTGTACAAGGGTACACCCAGGAGGAAGGCATTGACTACGATGAAGTTTTTGCTCCAGTTGCAAGGATTGAGGCAATTAGAATATTTCTAGCCTTTGCAGCTGCTAAGAACTTCAAAGTTTTTCAAATGGATGTCAAAAGTTCCTTTCTTTATGGAATGATTGATGAGGAAGTATATGTTTGTCAACCACCAGGATTTGAGGATCCAAAGTTTCCTGATCATGTTTGTAAGCTTGATAAAGCTCAATATGGGCTGCATCAGGCTCCCAGAAAATGGTATGAAACTTTATCCTCTTTCCTGTTGACCAACAACTTCAAGAGAGGAGCAATTGCCAAGACTCTTTTCTTCAAGAAATCCAATCAACATATTATGTTTGTTCAAATTTATGTTGATGACATTAGTTTTGGTTCTACTAATGAATCTCTCTGCAAGGATTTTGAATCACTAATGAAGTCCAAATATGAAATGAGCTCAATAGGAGAACTCACTTTCTTTCTTGGACTACAAGTGAAACAAACTCCTATAGGGATTTTCATTAATCAATCAAAATATGTTAAGGATATTCTTGACAGATTCAACTTCACTGATTGCAAAGCTTTGGGTACTCCAATGTCTAAGACAACATCCTTCGGCCCTGACCTTGAGGGGGAGGATGTTGATCAACACCAATACAGAGCAATGATAGGCTTTTTGAAGTATCTCGCAGCAAGCAGGCTTGACATCATGTTTGCAACCTGTTTGTGTGCAAGATTTCAGGCCAATCCCAAGAATTCACACATGTTTGCTATGAAAATAATCTTCAGATACCTCAAAGGAGCACCAAGTCTAGGATTATGGTATCCTAGAAATGCAGATTTTTAGTTAATGGCCTACACTGACAGTGATTTTGGAGGTTGTAACATCAGCAAGAAATCAACATCAGGATGATGTCAATTTCTTGGATCCAGAATAGTATCATGGAAATGCAAGAAGCAATCATGTGTTTCAACCTCTATTGCAGAAGCTGAATACATTGCTGCTTCTAGCTGTTGTGCACAAGTCATCTGGATTCAGAATCAAATGAAAGACTATGGAGTAGAGCTGTTCAACACTCCTATACAAATTGACAACTCAAGTGCAATTTTATCACCAACAATCCTGTCAAACACTCCAAGACCAGGCACATTGACATCAGATATCACTCCATCAGAGATTGTGCAGAAAAGAAGTTAATTCATTTAGTCAAAGTTGATACAGAACACAATCTGGCTGATATCTTCACCAAGTCTTTTGAAGAAGGAAGATTCAGGTACTTAATAACAGCTATTGGTATGATTAATTTTGAATAAACGGATTGAATACAAGGAGTGAACAATCCTTCGGAAGATAAGCTTAAATTATCTTCTAATGAGTAGTTACTCTTCAGAAGATGGTTTAAGTCTTCGGAAGTATTCTTCACTCCTTGAATCGGAAGCAATCACACTTAAGAAGACAAACTCTCTTCTGAAGTATTTCTCTTCCAATACATTGACTTTGCCTTCAAAAGTTCAATCTTTTGATAATACTCGTTAGAAGAAGATGCCTTCCAAAGTCCAAATCCTTCTGATGAACTTTTCTGAATCTTCAGAAGAAGTGCTTCCGATGTTATATTTAACATTCTTGGAATATGCATCGGAAGTGTCTGTCTTTCGAAGAACATTTTCTGGTCTCATGAACTCCTTCCGATAGTAACATCTTCGGAAGCACCCTGCCCTTCGGAAACTTGTGAATATTCCAATACCCCACAGCTGTATCGGAATACCTTTTTCTGACACTCCAGATCTCAAAACTTTAATGTGTCTCCATATTAAATGCTGACATCCGAAGGTATAAAAGGTCTCCCGCTCATTCATTTTCTCTCACCGTTTCCTCTTTCAAATTAACTTCCTTGTTCTCCCTGAAATGAACCCTAAATCCTCTCCAATCGACAAGGTATCCTTCTCCTTTCGACCTGCTCATAACTTGGCAGCGGAACTTTCAGCTGATAACGACGCAGACTTCGCTCCGATCATCTCCTTTCTCACAAGGAGCAGGTACAATTTCGCTCTCACCATCAAAACTGTGGTGTATGAGTCTCATCACCAACAGTTTTGGCGTTCTTGTTCTTTTGCTTCATCTCCTAGTGGTAGAACTCTTGTAGCTACCATTGATGCTCATCCCATCTCCATTTCTGTGGAGACCATCTGTCGGCATCTTCATCTCAATGATGCCGGGGGAAGGGTCTCATTCATAAGGGATGAGGTAGCATCGATCTTCAAGTCCATGAGGTACAAAGGTCCTTTCCCTTCAATAACCTATTTGAAGGGTAAGTGTCCTATAATTATAAGTATCTCATACATGCATGTCTTCACTATTTGTCTAATAAAACAGGTGGTTGGGATCAAGTCCCCTCTAATTTAGCTTCGGCTATTCATGGCTTGATTTCCATCCAACTGTTTAACTTTTCTGCTTTTATTTTCAATAACTTGGCTGACAATCTTTCGTCACCAAAGAAGTTCTGAATGTATCCTAAGTTTTTGCGACACATTTTCTATAGTGAATTGGGCTCCTCCCTTTCACTTACTAGGAACATATATAACATCCCCTTGGTAAATGCCAAGGTTTTTATGCAACTGAAGAGGATGAGTGTTTAGTTCTCCGGGACTTTCACTCCTCTTCTTCTTTCTATGGAGCCCTTTGCTCCTGAAGGTGACAACACTGTAGAACCAACAGTTGCTGATCCCCCACCTTCCCCATATGTTCCTCACCCCATCAAAATCACCTACAAACGCAGGCGAACCCCTGAACAGCTCTCTACAGCAGTTCAGGCCCCTTCTACTGAACCCGTCAAGAAAAAGGTAAAGAGAACTGTCAGGGGCACAATTCCACCTAAGGTGAAAACCACACCTGCCACTTCGCCACTGGTTCTTCCTCTGGAACCAGTGGCAGCCACCACCCAGCCTGAAAGCCCTCAGTGTGTGTCCCCATACATACTTGAGAATATCAAAAGGGATTCCCCAATCATTGAGTCTGCT
Organism: Mikania micrantha; assembly: GCA_009363875.1. Taxonomy (NCBI): domain Eukaryota; kingdom Viridiplantae; phylum Streptophyta; class Magnoliopsida; order Asterales; family Asteraceae; genus Mikania; species Mikania micrantha. The sequence continues at coordinate 81,888,051 of CM018682.1, read as the reverse complement.
TCTGATGAAGCAACTCCCTTAGATCAGGGACTGTCTCCCAGGTCCCTAGGAGATTATCACCCATCACTGCCCCCTACCCATACTTCTACCCAGGCTCAAGAACCCTCTGCCTTTGCTCTGGATGATCCACTCTCACCCACTACCCAAACCTTATTGAGAATGGTGACACAATTACAGGCAAGGTTCCCGAACCCAGAGCCTACCATCACAGAGGTTGACCTTAGGAGTGTGGACAAGGTCAATATAGAGGAGACTGCCAATATTGTTGAACCTTCTCAGGTTCTTCAGGACAGTGGTACAGGAACTAGGACCTCCCCTGTGGCAACTCACATTGCTGATGACTTCTTTGAGGTCATCTTCAATGAGGGGAATCCAGGGTGCCAAGAAACCACATCTGGTGGTGGAGGTGCAGGAGCTAGGCTCAGGACTCCATCGCCCAGTGATTCCACTCATGTGGATGAGGGCACCAACATTCAGGAATTGACGGCCACCATTTCCACTCTTTAAGCCAGGGTAGCTCAACTTGAAACAGAAGTTGCTACCCTGAGGCTAGAGGTTCAAACCAAAGATGCTACCATCTTGGACCTCATGCACCGCCCCCGATCATATATGCACCATTTCAGCCTGATCCTACTAAGGTGACCTTCCTCTCCTCTGATGCTACCAAAAAGGGGGAAAAGGGACAACTTATAGGGTCTGGATCTTCAGCAGCAGGAGAGGAGGAAGCTGCTCAAGAACCCACTCCATTTATAGTCACTTTGGACAGTGAATGGAATGAGTTATTGGGTACTTATTTTCATTACTCAAGTTCTTCCTCCTCCTCCTCTTCCGAAGGTACAGGGGCTACCATAGAGATAGAGAAGGAGATCACATCAAACATTTCTATGGAGCCCAGGTCTCCTGTTGAGATCCAGCAGTCACCTTCTGGGACTAAGTCTCCTTCTGAGACTACAGCCAAGGTTGCCATGGAGGAACCCAGTCAAGTAACCACATCCATCTCCATGGAACCTGTGTCCCCTCTTGGGACAATGGCTGGAGAAGACCTCTCCTCACATCCTGAGTTCTCTGTGGACTCTACTAAGGAATCTCCCAAGTTGGTTGGTCAACTGGAGGAGGTAGTGAAAGCTAAGTTGATTCCGAAGTTGCAGCTGCTTCCGAAGGCCCAGTCATACTTGATGATTCCTCCACAGAAGAACTATTTTCCAATGAACCAACTGGTGAGGCTACAGGATCTATCTCGTCTGGGGTGAACACAATGGACAAAGGAAAAAGAAAGCTAACCCTAGAGGAGGAAGCTGAATAGGAGGAGAGGAGGCTGGTGATGAAGAATGGCCGACCAGACACTTCCCTGGATGGAGAGATACTTAGACTCTCTGGTCTCCTCCAGAAGAAGGGCTATGATGTATATGAGATCTTGCTCTGGTCGGTACCTCAAATGGCAGAAGAGCTAGATCGGGTGTAGCAGCAAGAACAGGCTGCTGCTGCAGCCAAAGCCGTGGTAGTCCTCACTAAAAAGCAAAAGGAGGCTGCCTATAGAGAAAGGTTGAAGAGTATCCTATTGAATTATGGATTTCATAAGCGGCAGCTCGGCCTAATGAAGAACTCTACAATGGACATGCACGTAAGATAAATCAAACAGAAGATTGCCAGAGGAGAGTTACCTTCAATGGAGCAGATCCAGGCTCAAAGGGAAAGCCTGAACCTAGGCTTTGGGGGAGGAGTCATGTAACGCCCCGATCCCAGGGTTGTCAAGTCGTATCATCCTTAGCCTGATAAATACAGTGGAAGACTTGTAGACCGCAAAAATACGAATAAATTTGAACTTTTTAAAACATCTTAATAATTGCACCATTAATGTGCATAAGTTAATAAGTTACAAAATATTCATAAATTTTTTTTATCGATGTTCTAACAAGATCCATAGCCTTATTATTAAGGCGGTTTCCAAAAGTTAGTCTTTAACTTCTTGTTAGCATCCTTCTTAAATCCCTTCACTTTTATGTTCCTGTATTACCTGTATTGCGAGCTAAAACAAGTCAACTACATACATAGTTGGTGAGTCATGGCCAGTGACATTTAATATAATAATCAAATCATATTTGTGTGTACAAGTAAACTGGTTGTCAACTCAAGTCTCACGACGTTAAGTATTCGTCCATTAACGATCCTAACGTGGTGTTTGTTAACATATACACTACTCTAGAGCCACTAGTGCAGATGCAGTGTTGAATGAAACACATGGGGTCCACTGTAGTGCTACACCAAATCCTTTCCTGTGACGTCAATCGCAACAACTCCACCGTAGTGGCAGTCGCTCGGCTATTCCCTTATCCCCGTAGGGACAGGCCCGTAGGCCGGAGTCGAACATTCGACCCCATCATGAATCATGTTCCTTATCCCCTATCCTTTATCCTTATCCTTAGCTTCTAGAGCAAGGTACCTCCAATTCGCACTGATCCGTTTGAACACGTATATGCCCCGAGGCACTGTTGTAAAAGTCGGCCTCCAAGGCCGAGTACTCTCCGAGTACTCGCTCCAAGGGGTTGTTCTGAGGGCGAGTACTTCCTAAATATTACCCGAGTACTCCCGCCTAGGGCTGAGTACTCTCCAATTACTCGCTCCAAGGACATGTTCCGACCTAGGAGCGCCTAGCGACTTTTGCAACCATGCCCCGAGGTAGTTGTAAGTAGGTCTTACGGTTAAACCGGCCCACCCCTTCCCCCTACCTTGATGATTTTTCTCTAACCAACATCCATAACCGGACGTACCTAAGTCTATGCAATGTTAGCTAAGAGGTACATTTTATCTTACAACAACACACATAAATATCATTTAAATAAAATCCTTTTAAAAGAAAACTCGGATACACCCTCAAAACATTTAAGCATAAACGGGAGGTCAAGACTCACCTGAGTTATTTGACCGGTTCGTAAATTCTGAAGTAGTAGGTTCGCCGAGTCTGGGTGAGTAAGACTAATCACACACGTACAAATCTAGGTTATAATAAACATTTTGAGTTAACACGTGAGTTTAGAAAGTGGTCTCACGACCTAATCTTGAATCCTTAATCTTGGTCCTTATGACATATTGCCAAAATCAATAATTTGGTAATAGTCGTAATTATAACCGGAGATGCTTCAATTCGTTTTTGTAAGTATAATTTCATCCTTGCAATTCCTTTCTTAAAAGCCTCTTGAATCATTTGTAAATTCTTTTACTTTTTCTTTAACATATATATATAGTATAAGGTTTGGCTAAAAAGTTTTAAAACCATGAGAAGTGTGAGAAGAGATCTCAACCATTAGATCAGTTGATTTTGTGGTTGAGATTAATTTAGTGGTATTTTCGTAAATAGTTATAAGTTAAAACCATCAGGAAGGGTAGAATGGGAAGATCTAGCCAAAAACCTGCACATGCAAGTCACATGCATTTTCCTCCATGTTTTTTAAACGTTCATAACTTTTTTATACGTTAGTATTTTTTTAAAAAAATTACACCATAAAATCGAGCATTTTTTTATCTTTCTAATGAGTATAATATTAGTATATTTTTTAAAATTAAAATAACAACCTAAAATGAGTTTCACGAACCATATGTTTATGGTGTTTTTCCAATATATACGAAACTGATATTTTATGGTGTTTTTTACACATATGTATATTTTATGGTGTTTTCAAAGATATTTTATGGTGTTTATGATGTTAACATTTTATGTTATTTTTTGGTGTTTGCGTATTAATAAAACTAAAAGAAGGCATTTATTGGTGTTTTTGAAAACGAAAAACACCATAAACACCTAAGTTTGTACGTGTTGTTTTTAACTTAGTTTATGATGTTTTTTCGAGATATTTTATTGTTTATGGCGTTTTTTCAAGATATGTTATTGTGTTTATGGTGTTAACATTTTATGGTGTTTTTGTGTTCGGATATTCATGAAACTAAGACCAGGCATTTTTATGGTGTTTTTGAATACTAAAAACACCATAAATCGCTATATTTCATAAACATTTGAAAAACACCATAACAAAAACACCTGGTTCATAAACATTTTATACATGACGTTTTAAACTTAAATGTGTAAAAACACAAAGTTTAGAGCGACATGTTTTTTAGTTTTCAAAAACGCCATAAAACACAATGTGTAAAATTATACAGTCCAAAAACACCATGAATAAAAGTACAGTTCAAAAACACCATAAATAAAATTACAGTTCAAAAACACCATAAATAAAATTACAATTCAAAAACACCATAAAATGTCTGTGAAAATTACACAGTACAGAAACACCATAAAACGTCATGTGTAAATGACGCAATTAAAAAACGTTGTGTTTTGTTTATGTTCAAAACACCATAAAACGTCTAGTTTCACAAACAATATGAAAACACCATAAAAACGCACAAGTTTCAACAACAGTCAGGTTTGTTCTTTTTCTATTGTTAAATATAACAATATTATACTCGTTAGAAAGGTAAAGAAATTTGTGATTTTATGGTGTAATTTTTTTTTAAAAAATTTAACGTATAAAATAGTTACATACGTTTAAAAAAATTTGGTGGAATTAACATGTGACTTGCATGTGCAGCCTCCATTTATGTGTTGACGTTTATACTCTTTACCCTAAAATACACGTATCACATTCTCGTGGCTTCTCACACTTCTCATGGTTTTTTGCTTCTTAGAATATCCCTCCCCTATATATATATATATATATATATATATATATATATATATATAAGGGATTGAATCCTTTGAAAACCCAACCTTAGAGAGAAAACCCTTAAACCCTATGTGAGCCACTCATTTGGAATCTTGAAAATAAATATGTGGTCCACATTAAACCTGAATAAAAAACTGGGTTTTGAATAAACAAATCATTTTTAATATGGGTTAACGTGGACCACATATTTATTTTCAAGATTTCAAATGAGTGGCTCATATAGAGTTTAAGGGTTTTCTCTCTAAGGTTGGGTTTTCATTGGATTCAATTCCTATATATATATATATATATATAGGGGAAGGTTCCATTGTTAACCCTCCCTTATAGCGTTAACCGCTTAACCCTAGCGTTTTTTGCCCGAATCTTAGTTTTCTTTTTTTCATGGTTTTTATTATGCATAAATAGGGGGGTTTCTTTTTTGTGTTTTTGCTAATTCATCACCGTTTAGAAGTTATTGTAAGTGTAAGTTACTTACACTTACTTACAATCCGTATCTGATGTAAGTAAATGTAAGTAAGTGTAAGTTACTTACTATAACTTCTAAACGGTGATGAATTAGCAAAAACACAAAAAAGAAACCCCCCCTATTTATGCATAATAAAAACCATGAAAAAAAGAAAACTAAGATTCGGGCAAAAAACGCTAGGGTTAAGCGGTTAACGCTATAAGGGAGGGTTAACATTTGAACCTCTCCCTATATATATATATATATATATATATATATATATATATATATATATAGGGCAAGGTATAAAAAATAACCCTCATCTTTTGCTACAACTACATAACCCATTTCAACCAATCATAATCTTACACATAAGCATTTCATTAAAATATTAAAAAGGACATCATAGTCATTTTACATTTATAAGTTTTCTCCCCCCTCTTTTTTAAACATTAATAACTTTTTTATAATATATTATTTTTTAAAAAAAATTGCACCATTATATTCGTCTCATTTTTCTCTTTAATTCCGTTATAGTCTCGATTAATTTTTTTACTTTTTTTAGATGATCTATATTTACATCAGTGTAACAAGCTATAACAAATTTATTTGAAATTTTTTTAAAAATGATAAATTACAGTGATGTAATTTACATTGACGTAAAATTCGGTTTCGATTTTTTCGGTTAATTTGATTCCGGTTCGGTTTTTTCGGTTAATTCGGTTTCGGTTCGGTTTTTTTTTTGGCTTTTTGCTCATCCCTAATTTGTAACGAGCGTAAATACAACAAATTAGTTTGAATTTTTTTCGAACAATGATAAATTACATCACTATAATCGTCATTGTTAGAGAAAAAAAATCAAAATAATGTGTTATATTATATCATTGTAATTTATCATTGTAATTATCATTGTTAGAGAAAAAATAAAATAATGTGTTATATTACATCACTGTAATTTATCATTGTTAGAAAAAAATTCAAAATAATGTGTTATATTTATGCTCGTTATATCGATGATTAATAATGGACAATGAGAAAAAAAATTAAAAAACTAGTCAACATTATAACGGGAATTAAAGAAAAAATTATATCACTGTAAATAATGTGTTACGTTACCGTTAATTATGTCATTGTAAATTACTTCATTTTGAGTTACGTTACTGTAATTTACCATTGTTAGAAAAAATTTCTAATTAATTTGCTATCGTTAAGCTCGTTACAATGATGTAAATACATGACATCAAAAAAATAAAAAATAAAACTAGTCGAGACTATAACGAAATTAAAGAGAAAAATGAGACGAGTATAATGGTGCAATTTTTTTAAAAAAATAATATAGTATAAAAAAGTTATGAATGTTTAAAAAAAAAGGGGGTAAACTTTACATAAATAACAAATGTCCTAAATGCCCTTCATACTAAAGACAAAGGAATTGACACGTGACACGATCCTACACACTTACCTTTTTCAAGTAACCATTGGATGATGGTTAATGGGTTGTAGCAAAAGATGAGGGTTATTAAAAATTCCATCCCCTATATATATATATATATATATATATCTGTGTGTGTGTGTGTATAGTATTGCTCATACTAGACCGATAGCATCTCGACTAGTTAAATACGGTTATTCAAACTCATTTATCCTTTTAGAAGCATTAATGATGATTTAGACAAAGTCTATATCCTTGGCAATTTGACTTTTAAAAGTCAAACTTGCCTTAAAAATTCATTTTATGATTTTAGCATCATCTTTGGGCTCAATGACTAAATTCTAGCATTTTATGTTCAATTGAACATTTATAGATGATTTTGAACATAATCTATCTATACTCGTGTTTAAAATACCTGTGGGTTCGAATTAGTCAAAAATGACCCTTTTTGATCGCAAATGCCTTAATTGTTAACTACAACCATACTTTGAGTCAATTGAGCAACTAAAATCAATGTATATAATACCTTTTAAGTGTATCATAATGATCAAGTTCAATCACTTGCAATTGGAGTCATTACCTACAAACCCAAGTCAAACCTCAATTTCTTTTGACTTTTCAAGTAAACTTTTCAACTTAAAACTTTACCAAAGGAAGAAAACCCTTACTTGTAACCTTCAATTTCTTCACAATCAACACTCAAACTCAATGTAATTCATCTTTCTTGAGGTTACCTACAATAACCATTAACCTCTTAAAACCCTAAAAATATAACTTTACTTACATTTACTCAAACCAACATAGTTGTATTCTCTAGACAAGAGATACTAACCTTGATGTTTATTTCTTTCAATTTCGCTCTTAGATCTCTTGATTATGTTATTTCAAACTTCAATTTCATCTCATAAACGACCCTATACAAAAAGGGTATAAATGGGTTACTCCAAAACTCAAGAACACTAATTTAGTGCTTGAGAGTTAACATACCTCTAATTTCTTGATATCTTCAATATTAGCAGCTCCCCTCTGTTCTTTGCCCGTTCTAGTTCCCCTCTGTTTTATTTTTTTTTTCTTTTCTTCCGTGATAGCTGCTGCTGCTGTCTTTTGTTTATTTCGATTGGGCATTGGACTTTAAGCCCATTTGAGTACACGTAAACTTGGCTGCATCATCCATTTTATTTTTTTTTTTCTTCGTAGAGCAGTGTATGCAATATGCATCTATTTGTTTCTTTCTTTTTTTTTTTGAATAACGTGAATTAATAATATATATATTTTTTACGTATGTTGTTTTTTTTTGTTTTTTTTCACACATGAACTATAATATATATATATATATATATATATATATATATATATATATAGGGAAGGGATCAAATAAGAACACACCTTAATTGAGAAAATTATATAACTCAAATCCAATTGTTCAAATTTCCAATATTTAATCTAATAGTGACATGTGTCACTAATTAACTTTTAATACAAAAGGGCATTATGGTCTTTTGTGTTAATTACAAAAATCATATTTAATATAAGAGTGACAGTGTCACACTCTTAAAAAACCATGTATTTTCCTATTTTTAAATTAAAGTTCCTCCTTGATTTTTATACACTTGTAACTTTTTTATACTATGTTATTTTTTTATAAAAATTACACCATTAAACTCGTCATATTTTTCTCGTTAATTTCATTATAGTCATGCCAATTTTTTTTCCGAGCGTTCCTAATTATACTAACGTAAAAAACATAAGTACAATAATTTTTCTCTTTTTTCAAAAATTTTCCATCAAAATTTTTTTTCTCATCTTAAATATATATTACAAACTTATTTTTTATTATAAAATTTAGTTAATTAGATAAATTTATATCAAATAAGATAGAAAGTTAGATAATTGTAATGTAAAAAAAATAATAAGTTACAGCTCGTTAGATCAGTGTAATGACTCGTTACATCAGTGTAATTATGAACATTTTGAAAAATTCAGCTTGTTACATCAGTGTAATTAGGAACTATCCATGTGGCTGAGAGCCCTCACAGCCTAGGCACAACGACGCAATTATCAGGGGCGCGCTCTACCACTGAGCTAATAGCCCGTCGTGCGAGCCCCCTACCGGGGGCCCACTATGCCAAAAGCGAGAGAAACCCCATCCCTCTCTTTCCTTTTTTCGGCCCCATGTGATCCCTTAGAATTGGACTCATTTTCTCATTGAGCGAGGGGTACGAAATCAATCAGATTGATTAAAAGCACTATGTGAAAGATTCGGTTTTTTCCTCTTCCTCTATCCCATAGGTACAGTGTTTGAATCAATCGAGAACCTTTTCTTCTGTCTGAATCGATATTATTCCATTCCAATTTCTTCCCGATACCTCTCAAGGAAAATATCGAATTGGATCCTAAATTGACGGGTTAGTGTGAGCTTATCCATGCGGTTATGCACTCTTCGAATAGGAATCTATTTTCTGAAAGAAGTTATCCTCATCAAACCACTTACTTGATGTCTAGCTTCCCAACTGGTAGACGGGTAGGGTGTTAAAAAAAGAACCCCAAACCTGCTTGTTTAGAGAATCAAAGATTCGCGGGAATCAATAGAAAGAATTTCTTTGTAGACAGAAAGGACAGATTACGACTCTTTCCGATAGATAACCAAAGAGCAGACAGGAGCTCCACTTCAATTGGTCTTTTTTCACGAAAAGCAGACATGAGATAACAAATCCAGTGTTTCACTAAGATTTCGAATAGTGGTTCCGAATTCAAGTTGATTCTATTTTGCCTCTTCCTCAGAGAAAGACGATCAAAAAATTCCCAATCTTGGTCCTTGCGGATCGGATCATCCCTATAATATACAAAGACAAACTCCAGATATTTGAGATCTTTCTCTTTGAATAATATCTCAATTCCAGCGACGGTTTCATTAGATATCTTACAACTAGAATCGCTCTTTTTTCCGATCCAGTCCCTCCACCAGTCCGATTTTTCCTCCACGGCGATAAGGGGCTAAAAGATCTACTACTTTAATTCTGGTTTCAAAAATAGATAATTTTGTATCTAACTGTATAAAGGCAGGCGCGGATCTATGAATAGGAAATGTTGTGCTATTATCTACAGGATCTAAATTATCAATAGGCTCCCCAAGCACGTTGAAAATTCGTCCGAGAGTCGCTCCACCGACCGGAACACTTAGCGGAGCTCCCGTATCAATTACGTCAGGAAGACAACAAGTAGATTCGGAAAAAAAATATTGTTGGGGGCCCATCACAACAGGATAGAGGAAGAGGAAAAAACCGAATCTTTCACATAGTGCTTTTAATCAATCTGACTTTTACTCTTTAAGTGCGCCACTCCTTCTTTTGTAGTTGGAAGAGGAACTGGTTGGCGAGCGTAAAGCGCGAGATGTTCTTTCATAGCGGAAACTCTCAAAGCTCATTACATCAGTGTAATTACGAACACTTTGAAAAAATTCAGCTCGTTACATCAGTGTAATTTCAAAAACGTTAAAAATTTTTGACAAAACTATACTTGAATTAAAGATAAAAATGTGACAAATTTAATGGTGTAAGTTTTTTTAAAAATAATAATGTATATAAAATTTATAAAGGTTTAAAAAATTGGGGGGGGGGGTAAACTTTTATTTTAAAAATCAAATCAAGTACACCTCATAAATCTCCAAAATACCATTAAAGAAATTTTAACCACTCATTTTCCCAGATTTAATATGGACCACACATTTCAAATTCATCAAATTAGACAACCAATCAAATTGGGTATATAAGTTATCTCAATTACCATGGGTTACCATCACTCCTTTCCCTATATATATAGGGGAGGGATCAGATGTTAACCCTCCCTTATAGCGTTAACCGCTTAACCCTTACCAACCAATTAAAGGATGCCACGTGTACCAGATCAATTCCACCAGCCAAGGGTATTATAGTCTTTTCCAGATTAATTTTTTATTGATCCAAAGAGATCATCTCACTTTTTATACGGTGGAATCATAACCATGGTACACCACCATGCTTTTTTTACCTGTCAACCATGCTCTCTTCTGATTGCTTTTGTAAAAGATTTATGTTTTATTTTTGTGATAGCATTAATGTTATATAGTATTAGACTAACTACTAAATTACCTCAAATGATTAATTACTGATAATGTACCAAGAAGTTACATTTACTTACAGTGTAATAAATTTTTTTGCTAGCTCATAGTTATTAAAATATATTAGTTACTTACATCAACTTACAATATTTTTATAACCTCTTTTAGATGACAAAATATATAAAATAATATTTTATAATCTATATTTAATTTTAAGCCTAAAATAAGATTTAAAAAAAATATATAAATTTTTTTAATAATAATAACAACAATTGTTAGAAATGTAATAATATTTATAAAAATGTAGTAGTAAGTTACATTAACTTACACTAAATAATAATAAATTAAAGCTTAAATAATAATAATAATGGCTTTGAAACCTGGTACTCTCTCTATCCCTGTTTATTTTTTAATTTAATTCACTTTCATCCTTTTTATTTATAATTTTTGCTAAAATAATTCCCAAAATTCTAAATAATATTATTCTGGATTTTTGTAATCAGATTTTACACTTTATTAGTTTTTTGTATGGGACAATTGTTCCTAAATGAATGTCTTACATCAACTTACACTAATAATAATTTACTTGTAATCATATTTTACACTTTATTTGTTTTAGGTTACTAGATTCCTCAACATTATTAAATAACAATAATGACGAGTTTGCCGCCTAGTACTCTCTCTATCCCTTTTCTAATTCCCTTTCATTCTTTTTATTTATAATTTTTATAAAAATAATCCCCAAAAGCCTTAAAAAAATTATTCCGGATTTTTGTAATCAGATTTTACACTTTATTAGTTTTGTAGAGCAATTGTTCGTAAATCAATGTCTTACATCAACTTACACTACTAATAATTACTTGTAATCAGATTTTACACTTTATTAGTCTTAGGTTATTTGTGAGATTCTGTTATTGTAAGTTTTTGTAATTTTTTGTAATTAATTATAATTAGGTAATTATTTTATTTAACTGATAAAACTAACCCATTTTAGTTTTGTAAGTTAATGTAAAACTTTTTAAAACCTTTTATTACATTAATCACATTGCGTCTCCTGACTCTCGGTTTGTAGAATTTTTGCTCAAAAAAAACAAAATAACTCTAAAAATAGTAAGTCAACAAAGACAAAAGTAAAAAGTATGGTGATAACGGTTGGATGTACAGTTTTTTGCAGCTTTATCATAAACAGGAAATTCCAATTTTGCCCTTGTCTGTTATTTTCACTTTAAAATAATATCATTAAAAGAGATACATTCTCATCATCCGTTGGATCATGATCTCCATTTTATTTAAACCATAAAGATTGAGTTATACGGTTAACGATATAAGGAAGGGTTAACAACCGAACTTTACCCTATATATATATATATATATATATATATATATATATATATATATCTAACATTAGTTCATCTCGTTTGTGTTTGGTCCGGTTTAAACCGAAAGTAAACGGTTCGTCTTTCAAACTCAACCGACCATCTCATCGTTTATTTTTATTTAGTCCGTTTGAACCATATTTGACCGGTCAACAAATAAATCATTTATTCTTTATTCTATATATAGTCTTGAGATACGAGGTATTACAAGTCACCATTGAAATACCTATCTCTGGTTCTAGGATCAGAGAAGGTGAAGAGGTGATGTATGGTGCTTCAAAGGAAGCACTATTCCCAAAACAAGAACCAATCACTCCTCCATCCAGTCCTTCCTATGACAACATATCAATATCCTCAGTGATCAAGATCAACAGAGGTCCAAAAGCTGCTGAGAAACTACAAACTACAGATCCTGATCCTGAGGAACAACCAAGGGTGGATGAGAGGAGATAGGTTGAGCATACTGGATCTGAGACCGCAGGGATGGAACCTGTAGCAGATCCAGAGCCCACTGCAACAGATGCAGAAGTGGGCTCCAATAAAGAAGCTGAAGCTGAGGGGGATGTCAGTGGGTAAGGAGAGCAGGAAGAGCAAGAAGAAGAAGGGCAACCTGCAAATCAACTTGTGCTCCACAAAAGTGCTGGTCCTTCCAAAAGACTTGGTCCATTCAAGAGAAGGAAGACTATGGCTAGAATAAGACATGATGGACTGCCCCTTAATGTGCATGTTCCTATAGTCGAGTGGACCTACACAGTCAAAGAAAAGAAGTTCATTCTCAGGCTATGCAATGGAAATTATATGAAGAAAAGTTAGATTGAGATGCTCTCCCTCATTCCTCAATATGTGTTTGACTTAGAGGACCTGCCCCTGACTGATCCAGACAATAACTCTGAATCAAGACTCACTCCAAGACTTATCAAGAGAAGGGCTGAATTGCTATGAAACGAAGGTATAAAGTTTTGGTAGCATTAGCCTAGGAGGATACTGTAAAGTATAATAAAGGCTGACCCTCAACAAAGACTCTTGAGTAGGTCTTGAACTCTGTAAAGCCTAACAGCCTTTGAAAGTAAGGAATTAACCTTCGGAAGAAGCATTGATTCCGAAGGTTAACTCTTTCCTACCGAAGGCTGTACACAAGAGTGAAGCTTCCGATACCCTCCTTAGCACTTAAAGAATTACAACATCAGAGCTTTCGATGACAATATCTTCCGAAGACAAAAGCTTCTGAAGACAAAAGCTTCTGATAACATGGTCAACAGCTTCCATGTACATAGACTTTCGAAGACTTTCTTCTGACAAAGATTCCATACACTTGTAGAAATAATCAGAGCTGCTTCCCCCCTTGAAGACCAACACAGAAGACTTTCGTATGACAGTTAGCAGCACAAAAGATTATGTCAGAACTACAGAGATACCTTTACATTAATCCATTTTGTAGTCTAGGTGTTTATTGTAAAAGTCAATGGAGTCTTTCGTATTAATTGTAATTAATATGGCTTGGCCTGTCAAGACCATAACAGATACTAGTTTTAGCATTAGTTTGTTTCTAGTATTTTGTCCAGCCTTGTATCCTGTCACACCCCGACCGACGGCGGAATACGTCGGGGCGCGAGCTTGACTGTTCATTAGCTCATGGTGCTATTACGCGTTTCAATATTTAATGTATCATCATTAAAACAATACAACATGTCATTCATTAAATTCAATAACATTACATGAATTAAATACAAAATAATTACAATTGAATGCTAAAACATTGTTTAAAATTTAACTAGGTCTACTAAGTCTTATCCTATGTCTTCATCATGCTTCATTATCCTGTTACACATGTAAAATAGAGTTTGTCAACTATTTGCATAGTTGGTGAGTTCACACAGAAAGTTTAAATAATAATATAAAAAGGATGCAAACTACAGCCTAACTAGATATGTATCATAAGCATAACATGAATACAAGTTTGAATAAATTGAATGAATGAATGAATAACAATTGCTTGTGTCCAAACTAGTATCCTTACAACATGTTAATTCAAATATGGCCATACTATAAATTAACAGTTATAATTCAACCAATTTGCTAGGTGTACTTTTCACCTTTTTCACACAAAGGCAAAAGCCTTTGCGAAGATAGTATCTAACCATCTTAGGCTACTAAGTACTAGATTGCTTGACTGGCAACACACATAGAATCACACATAGAATCAACACATTGTATAAGCCTAGCCTCTAACACATAAAGCTAACTAGTCTAAGGTTTGCATCATAGATTGAATGAATAATAGATTGAATAAAGTTTGAATAAGACATATGTAACATCCCAAAACAAAAATGTAAAAGGGAGTGTGAAGAAACTCACCTTGAGTTAATTAGCTAGTCCAAGTGATAAATGATGGAATAAAAGATAGTGCTTCACCTAAAGTTTATAGGCATAATAAACTTAGTACTCCTTCAAGTTCAAGTGTTGATGTCTTAAAACTATGTCACACTATGGAAGTCATAGAAAAATATGTCAAAGTTTGAATGGTATTAAATTGAAATATTCAGTAAAAAAAATTCCTATGAATTTGTTAAATAAACAATATTAGATATTCACATAGTATAATCTATCTGTTTATTATAATTATAACCATTATTGTATTTAACGATAATATTCATTGGTATAAAGATTTATTCTACTTAATATATATATATATATATATATATATATATTTTGTAAGTGTATAAATGTTTAACTAAATATCTATAAAATGATTTGGAATAATTCTATCAAATTATTCGATGTCGTTGTTAGAATCCTTAAATGCTTTTGATATTTAAATAAATAACTTATTTAGATAGCTAATTTATTTAGTACTAGTTTATTTGAACAATTTACGTTTCCTAAATAATTTTATTATTTTAAATATTAGTCAAACTTTTTAAGTTATAAAATATTTTAGTTTATCATCTGTAAGAATTGAATAATCAAAATTAAATATGTGTTTCTAAAAAGATTATATTAAAGTTTTTAAAACAAATTATATTTAAAAAAAGATTTATTAAATAGTAAAACGAATATAAATTATTATTGTTTATATTTCAGAATTCAAAATTATTAAATTAAACTTTTATCTTGAAATTCTCATAAAGTTTATCAGAAATAATTGTTTTATTCAAAATATATTTACAGCTTCGAAGAATAATGCAGAAATATAAATTATGGAAATACTAAAAGTTATAAATGGTTTTTATATTAGTTCTTAATTGTAAAATGTTAAATAGATTTCTAGAGTTTATAAAATTTGATTCATACCATTAGAGATAGTATTTGAAGGTTTTTAGAATTTTTGTATAAAGAAATTGGCTAAAATAAAAACAAAAATCAAATCAGGGAATAAAACCGGCCGAAGCAGGTTAGATCCCGAGACCTCTACAATCCGTTCACATGCTCAGCTAACCATTAAACCAAGACCTAGGATCGAGACTAATTCGTTTCGCTTATTATTTATACAAGGAACTCAATAATTCCCCAATAGTATATGAACCCTAGTTCTTCTTTGATTCCAATTCGATGAATCCCTGAATTGTGAGTGATCAAAAGCTTAGGGCTTTTGATCCTCACTTAATAAAGAGTGCATTGATGTAAGGTATTACCTGGATTGTTATTCTATTGCATGTGTTCGAGTAGGAGACCGAGAAACGACCGACTGGGAGACATTTGTACTTCAATTGCGATCAAGATAGCTTGTATGAGTATAAATTTTGTTCAGAAAGTTCCGTATGCATCCAAGGAATCAAATTGGCTATCTTATTTGACTTTTTATACAAGTTACCAAAGATTTCAAATGCTTGTAATTTTGGGAGCCAAATAGCACGGTTTGATGTTTAATCCCATTAATTACTAATTGTTGATGATTTGTGGCACCGTATACTTTCCTAAACTACTTCGAATCTTGCTGTCAACGCGTTAAATGGGGCTGGCAACAAACCGGGTCGCGCTTTGGGCTTGGATGCTGGGTCGATGGTACCCATGGGTTTAGACGGGTGGGGAAGAAAATAAAGGAATAGGGGAATGACAGCTTTAGTCCCTCATCTTCTTTGGTGTTTAGCTTTTATTTTAAACTTTTCTTACTCACAATTAAGTTTGTGAAATGTCCCCATTAGTCCCTCAAGTTTAAATAACTATTATAACTCAAAATCTATAAAACTTATTATTAATATTTAACAACCCAGGTTTTATAAATTTCATATCATTTATTATTCTTTTTATTTAAAATAGAATGCTATTTTTATTTTTAATGATAATCCATATATAATTTTAAGAATTTTAACTTTTATAAAATAAAATTTATAAAAAGCTTAGATTATGTCTCGTGTTATTATTATTAGTATTACTTTATTAATTATATATTTTTTTGTTAAGTGCTAGTGTTTCAAAGAACGCTCGAGACTTTTATTTATTTCGAATTAAACTCAGTTATATTCGAATTCGTAACAGAAAACCCCGGGGATTACAGTCTCCCCTACTTTAGGAAATTTCGTCCCGAAATTTATTTAGTGGAAGTTTTTGACAAAGTTGTTAGTTGTTTCTTTTGACTTTTTTTTTTTTTTTTTTTTTTTTTTTTTTTTTTTTACCGTTAGTTATCGATTCTTAGAAAATTAATAATTTTGGTTCTTGAATTATTAAAGTTATATGATAGTGTCTCAATATTTAGACAATTAATTGATAGTTTAGGAGTGTTTAATATCCCAATTTGTTTTAGAACTTTGAAATGAGAATGAAATTTAATCAGGATAAGTATTAGTAACGCACTCGGGTTTTAGGATTTGTATACAACTAGTTTACTTGTTATGAGGGCTTTGATTTTAACGATGGCTGACTCAACTCAAAGGAGAATAACTAAAGATGTATTTGGAATATCCTGAGATAGAGATATTCCCAAGATATTGTTATATGAATTCTAATTTATTTGTCGATTATTCTTGACTGGTGACTAGTTCACTCAAAATGTAGATTAAACTAACAAGTCCTATTCTTGATCAAGCTTTCGGTGCTACTATCAGTGTATTAGTGGTGCTTATATATAGGGTATACCGCAGCCAACCCACCACATCACTAATACCTTGATAGCATTCCAATTACCTACCAAGACTACCCTAAATTTAACCACATTTGAATAGATGCTTGAATACTTGACTATCTTTAGAAATTGTATGAGTTTAGAGATATTAACAATTGCAATCTTGCAATCGAATCTCATAGTTATACGGATTTCTAAATGATTGATTTTGAATATACGAATGATACTTAATACACTAGTATGTGATATTATATAGTTATGATAACTACTTGTCATTAACCTTAGTTATGATATCACTGAATCTTTGAATAATTGATTAAACATACTGTAACACCCCGACCGATGGCGGAAACGTCGGGATGCCACGAGGGATGTGTAGATTGTTCATAAGCTCGTGGGCATCTAAATCAAATCATCATATATCATTTAATCAACCAAAATAGTTACACAAAAATCATGTTCAGCATGAATCAAATACATCAAATACACAAAAGATTTAGCTAAACTAACTAAACTCTAATCGCCAGAAATTTAGTTAATTAGCTAAGTCCAAGAATCCTATATGATGATGATGTCCAAAATAGAAGAGATCATCCTCTTAATCCTACTTGTCTCCATCACCTGAAACATGTAAGAAATCAAGTGTCAACTACAAAGTAGTTGGTGAGTAATCATAAGTTTTTATACTTAAAAATGTTTTATAAAATGGATTTAAGAGTTTAAGTTTAAAAAATGGTTTTATAAAAGGTTTAGATAAAATGAGTATAAATGCTTATGATTTCCTGAGAAAATCCACAATAATAATACCAGTAAGAGATAATCCAACCAAACTCCAAACTCAACAATCAAACACATACACAAACACATAAACACATATCCAATCAATCATAGTCAATCATAGATATTCAAAGTCAATCATAGATATTCAAACCACAAACCAATCAACCAATCTCAACATCAATATTCTCAAATAATGTTCGTGACTATACATGATCATTATGTAATTAACATAAGTTAAAAACATGATCCATAGAGTGGTCGCTAACCACGTGACAATACATGAAGTCAAAGCAATTAACCGAAGTCAAAGGCAATGATTCACAGAGTGGAAATAATCCACGTGACAATACACGATGTCAAAGCAATTAACCAAAGTTAAGAGCGATGATTCTCGGGATTTGTGACAATACTTGTAAACTTTGTTATTGACCAAGGTCAATAACAATGTTTACATGGGTATAAGATAATAATAGATAATCCAATAATAATGATAATTTCAAATGTGAATATCGTATTGATAAACAGGTATTAACCATGAGTTATCAAAATAATATTAAATTTGGTATACATGTTCCACCTCCGAGTTTTAAAACAAAACAGTTTAAAGAAAGGGAGGTTATGAGAACTCACCTGAAGTCCTTAGTATATGTGTTCTCGTATTATGCGCGCTCGCGTATGTAAACTCAATCAACTCAAGGACCTGTAGTTAATGTAACTGTGCTTATGAGTATAGATATTATTTTGTCCTTAGATGACCTTATTTGCTTACATAAGATCTCAGATGTTTATTAACTTAGTTAATTCCATCTAAGTTAGGACATTACACTAAAGATTCTGCTATTTAGCTTTGTATAAAGATAATTCCACTTCATTAATGTTGTTTATCCTATCCATACAGTGATCTTTAAGTTAATTATGTATTGGTCCTATAAGTTGTAAAGATGTTACCCCTTTTAAACCTATATAAATACATGTGTAGTGCATGCATGCATGGTTACATACCCATACCACCATTTAAGTTGTCAAACCCACTTTTAAGTTTAAGTAATACATATTTAGCGATTTACACCTAAGTTGTTTAGATGATACATTATTCATTTTCATCCATATAATTCTCTTTACTAGTATTTTAGTGAGAGAAAAGGTGATGGTTAGGGTGGTCACCCATGCATACATTATTTCATGTTAATCCTCATGCTTCTTGATCCTCCATTAATCTCAATTTAAACAAAATTAGGTTTTTAACCCCTTAGGAGCAGCGAACCTATGACATTCTGTCCATAGGTTCGGCTAATAACATGAGAAGGTTCGGCTCTCTTATGGTCCAGCTAGGGTTCGCCTAACACCCCATTCAACCCATATGGTTCGTGGCTCAAACCTTCGTAGCCAAGGTTCGGGACCCAGTGGGTTCGCTGGGCATGGGTTCGCGGCTGAAAAGAAGTCGGCTAGCATGAAAGGAAGGAAGGTTCGTCACAATAATACAGCCAAAGGTTCGCTAGGGTTCTTCTGGGTTCTAGGGTTCGGCACTTGGTTTTTCCCGCCCAAGAAAGGTTCGTGAACCCAAGAAGGTTCGGTCCATCTATGGTTCGGTCGCCTGCACCCCTCACGAACCTGTTAGCCGTGGGTATCCATCCTCATTTCCATTCAGTTCCTACATATCCAAGATCATCCATGGCCTCTACTAGCTATTACCATCACGTCTAAGTGTTCTACATATGTTTTTAGTCGATCCAAGCATTAACAAGTTCTAAAATCCGAATCTACAATAAAACCGCAAATAAACCACAGATTTACCTCGATCTAGTGAATGAATGTGAGATTTTTCTTGTACTTCCTCGTTCCCCTCGGTCTTGTGGTCGTTTAAGGCCAAGAATCTCGTGATTCCGTCAACAAACGAAAAAGTTATGCTAGAGAGAAGATGGGTGTGGATGTAGGTGACGAAAATGGAGGTTAGAGAGAGAAGTGATATGTTGGAAATGAAGAAGAAAGAAAGAATTGTCTTTCTTATAACGCGTGTTATCTCCACGTGCTCGGTCTCGTCTTTATCGCGATAATTATAACAAAATGTTCGGTTTTTAACGTAGAACATATTTAACACATAAAACATTTAAATAAATAGGTTTTGTTTTAAATAAAATGATTTTTAAATAAATTGCTTCGTAAAATTGATTCCGTTTCATTTTTGCTAAATCAATTAATTAATAATTAAATATATTCGAATCGATTCAAGTTGTGATTCCTAATAAACGTTTTAAGTTTCTATTTATTAATTTAATATCGTTCCATATAATTTAATTATCTCGTCGAAACGTGTTACTCGCGTACGTATTTGTAAAGATCGTCACCTTTGCGAATCCGACGCTCGTACCTTATTTCGATTCGATTTACTATTAAAGGAATATTGTTTCGAAATATTATTCTCAATAATTATATTCGTGTGAATCGTCACCCACACGAATACATTTGTTGAGTTAATATTTCTAAATTAATATTCGCGTTTAAATTTATGTTCGTAACCTCACCATCGCGAATTTATTATTCTCATTATTTATTAACTTTAATATTATCATTCCCAAACCAAAACCCACAAAACCCTAGTCACTGACACATCCATGATAGACCGAAATATGCATATGTATAGGGCATATGCAGAGGTAGATCGCAACCTCCCCTACACCGTCCCACCGCTATTTCGATAAACCATGACCATATGTCCTTGACTACGTTTAGCAACCAGACTCTAACAAACTCCCAGTTTCATCCCAAATCCATTCTTATTCCAAACCAATAATTCATAATCAGTATAATCATCTGCGATAAACACTCTGGTTCTGTTTAGTTGAATTACAACTAAAATCCCCACGGTTTACGCGTATAATATGTGCTATAATCCTGTATACCATCAACCGTGATAATCATCAATAGTATCAATAAAAATTCATTATCATTTATAACAATAAATCTTAGGTCGTAACAGTACAATCGTACGGATGTACGGATGTACGGAAAACCTAAAGTACAGTGATGTTACAGTCTCCCCTAGTTAAAGGAATTTCGTCCCGAAATTCAACTTGGAGAGACCGTAGTAAATAAATGTGGGTACTTAAGCTTCATCTGATCTTCCCGCTCCCAAGTGAATTCTGGACCCCGCTTCGATTCCCAACATACTTTGACAATTGGAATTCTACTGCGTTTGAGCTGTTTAACCTCACGATCCATTATCTCCACTGGTTTTTCGACAAAGTGCATGGTATCATCGATGCGAATGTCATCGAGTGGTACCTGAAGATCCTCATCGGCTAAGCACTTTCTTAGATTGGACACGTGAAACGTTGGGTGCACGTTACTAAGTTCATTAGGAAGTTCCAACTTGTAAGCAACCTTCCCAATCCGTTCAAGGATCTTAAAAGGGCCAACATAACGCGGAGCAAGCTTTCCTTTCTTCCCAAATCACACAACGCCTTTCCAAGGCGACACCTTAAGTAAAACCATATCTCCCACCTCAAACTCTAAAGGTTTTCGTCGTTTATCCGCATAACTTTTCTGTCGACTGCGAGCAGCTAACAGATTGTCGCGGATCTGGCGGATCTTGTCAGTCGTTTCCTGAATAATCTCAGGACCAGTAATCTGCGAATCGCCGACCTCGGTCCAACAAATAGGCGACCGACATTTCCTGCCATAAAGAGCTTCAAACGGCGCCATACCAATGCTCGCGTGATAACTGTTGTTATACGAGAACTCAACCAACGGTAAATGGCTATCCCAGTTGCCACCGAAATCGATGACACAAGCTCTCAACATGTCTTCTAATGTCTGAATCATCCGCTCCGTTTGACCATCCGTTTGAGGATGATAAGCAGTGCTAAGATCCAGTCTTGTTCCAAATGCTTCATGAAGTGATTCCCAAAATTGTGCCGTGAAACGAGCATCACGGTCCGATATTATGCTTAAGGGAATACCATGTCGGCTGATGATCTCATCAATGTAGATACGAGCTAACTTCCGCACAGGGTAAGTTTCGCGTATCGGTAAGAAATGCGCCGACTTGGTCAATCTATCAACAATCACCCAAATACTATCTTTACCGTTTGCGGTTCGTGGGAGTTTGGTAATAAAATCCATAGAGATGTTCTCCCACTTCCACATCGGTATTTCAGGCTGTATTAACATCCCAGAAGGTCACTGGTGTTCTGCCTTGACTTTAGCACAGTTAAGGCATTTAGACACATATTCAGCAATATCCTTCTTCATTCCAGGCCACCAGTACAAGCCCCTAAGGTCTTGGTACATCTTGTCAGAACCTGGATGGATTGAGTAACGAGACTTATGAGCTTCATTCATAATCACCATCCTGAGATCACCCCGGTTCGGTATCCACAATCGATTCAAGTAATATAACAAGCCATCATCCTTAGTTTCCAATAAAATTTCAGCCCCGCAAGACATCTCATTTTTCAGGTCATCTTGAGCTAATGAGTGTTGTTGGGCTGTGAGAACATCATTACGGAGGTTATTGTGCACTCGGACACTATGGATCTGAACTTGACTTTTGCGACTAAGCGCATCTGCTACTACATTCGCTTTACCAGGATGGTAGTGAATTTCACAGTCATAATCATTCAACAGTTCAACCCATCTCCGTTGTCTCATATTGAGCTCCTTTTGATTGAGAATATGTTGTAAGCTTTTATGATCAGTGAACACTACACACTTAGTGCCATAAAGATAGTGTCTCCATACCTTCAAGGCAAATACGACTGCACCAAGTTCCAAGTCGTGTGTGGTGTAGTTCTTCTCGTGAATCTTCAGTTGTCTTGATGCATAAGCCACAACCTTTCCCCGTTGCATGAGAACACAACCGAGACCTAGGTTGGATGCATCACAATAAACCACAAAATCATCATTTCCATCAGGCAATGTCAAGACAGGAGCATCACAAAGTTTCTGCTTCAAGGTCTGAAATGCCTCTTCTTGCTTCAGTCCCCACTCGTATAGTTTGTTCTTTTGAGTCAAAGCAGTGAGAGGGACAGCAATCCTGGAGAAATTCGAGATGAACCGCCGATAGTAACCGGCGAGTCCAAGAAACGATCGAATCTCCGTCGGTGTCTTCGGTGTACTCCAATTCTTCACTGCATCAATCTTTGCAGGATCCACGTGAACACCATATTCGTTGACTATGTGTCCCAAGAATTGAACTTCCCTAAGCCAAAATTCACATTTAGAGAATTTGGCGTACAGTCGCTCCTCCCTTAGGATCTCCAAAACCAACTTAAGGTGTTTCTCGTGTTCTTCCTTAGTCTTTGAATAGATCAGAATATCATCAATAAATACAATCACAAATTTATCCAAGTATGGCCTACAGACACGGTTCATGAGATCCATGAAAACCGCTGGTGCATTGGTAAGGCCGAAGGGCATTACCAAAAATTCATAATGGCCATATCTTGTTCTGAAAGCAGTCTTGGGAATATCATCCTCATGTACGTGAAGCTGATGATACCCAGACCTAAGATCGATCTTTGAAAACCATGCCGAGCCCTGAAGCTGATCGAAGAGGTCATCGATACGCGACAGTGGATATCGATTCTTAATTGTAAGCTTGTTCAATTCACGGTAGTCGATGCACACTCGGAATGACCCGTCCTTCTTCTTGACAAATAGGACCGGTGCACCCCATGGCGAATGGCTAGGGCGAATGAATCCTTTATCAGTCAGTTCTTGTAGCTGGCTCGCCAATTCTTGCAACTCTGAAGGCGCAAGTCTGTAGGGAGCCTTTGCAACTGGGTTCGCACCAGGTACTAAGTCGATTCGAAACTCTACTTGGCGTTCTGGTGGAAGACCCGGTAGATCATCTGGAAACACTTCTGGAAAATCTCTGATTACAGGCACGTCTTCAATTTTCTTTCCTTTATCTTTCTTCTCCACAATGTGAGCTAAGAATGCAATACATTTCTTCCTAAGGTACTTGTGTGCTTTAGTGCATGACATAAGCTTAAGACCTTTGCTAGAAGTTTCTCCAAAGACTCTTAAATTTTCACCCGAAGGTAACGGAATACGTATGTATTTTTCATGGCAAATTATCTCCGCTTTGTGGGTGGCTAACCAATCCATGCCTATGATAACATCAAAGCTACCAAGATGCATAGGTATAAGATCAATCGGGAAAACGTGATCATTTAAGTTCACAGTACATCCGATAATAACAGTGTCAATATCAATAGTGTTTCCGTCAGCCACTTCCACGTTAAACGGTTTGCCTAAGTATGTACGTGTTCTACCAAGCAAGCATTCAAAATCATATGAAACAAAACTCCTATCAGCACCAGAATCAAATAAGACAGATGCATAAGAGTTGTTGATCAGAAATGTACCGTTGACCACATCCTGGTTGGCTTGAGCAGCTGGAGTATTCAGTTGAAACGCCCGGCCTCTTGCCACCCTCTGATTATTCCCGGTCAACTTTGGGCACTGATTTCTGAAGTGACCCACTTCACCACACTCGTAACAGGTTCTCGCATGTGCTTGAGGTACCTGGCGAATGGGTACAGCTGGTATTGGTTGTGTTTGAGGAGCTGGCAGTGCAAGCGGTGCATGTTGCATCCTTTGTGCTTGCGGTGCACTCCGACAAACGTTAGCATAGTGACCAAACTTGCCACAATTGTTGCAGACGCGACAAGGCAAGTTGGGTGCATGGTGATATCTGCAAGTATTACATTGGGGAGTATTCCCAGTGTAATTTCTAGCAGTGGTGTTGTTTGAGGATTGCTGCGCAGATTTGGCAGCAGGAGCAGAAATCACGAAATTTCTAATCTTCCTCTTCTTGTTGTTGCTCTTTGATGAGCTGCCCTGTTCAGTCTTGACTTCAGTTGAAGTCCCCTTGGCAGCAGCTTTGGTGTCAGTCTTCTTGTATCCTTTCCGAGTAAGTGTCCCATTCTTTACATGATTGTCAGTAAGAGTTGCAGATAGACGAATCGCGGCCTCCAGTGTTTTGGGATTGCTCCCATAGACCGTGTCCTGAATCTGCACCGGCAGTCCGCCGATATACTTCTCAATTGCCCTATCCAAGGGTGTCACCATATGAGGCACTAGTAGACTATACTCATGGAATTGAGTATTGTAGATAACATTCTCGCCGCTATCTTGTTTGAGTTCCCAGAACTCGGTCTCCAGTTTCCTCATTTCACTGCGAGGACAGAATTCAGTGGTCATCAGATTTTTGACCTCGGTCCAAGTCAGTGCTAGGGCAGCATCAACTCCCCTAGTTCGCTTCTCCCCATTCCACCAAGTTAGTGCTCTCTTTTGGAAAACACTGGTGGCATAACGCACCTTCAAGTTGTCGGGGCAATCACAATTGATGAAGGTGTTCTCCATACTCTCGAACCACTGTAGTAGACCAGTGGCTGATTCAGCGCCAGTAAACTTCTGGGGATTGCAGGAGTTAAAGTGTTTACATGTGCAAGTTGGTGGGTTTGCACCACCTCTGTTCTGATTGATATTCTGATTGGCCTGAGTCAGTTGATTCACCAATCCGGTTATCAGTGTTGCTAACTCTTGTATGCCGGAGTTGGCATTACCGTTGTTAGCATCCCCACTGTTCGAGTCATCATCGTTGTGACGGCGAGGCGGCATGTTTCTGAGAAATTAGAAACATGTTACTACCGTTTACAACGTAAATCATTCAAACAATGGGCAAATGAGTTCATTTAGACAGTTAGGATTACATATAGGAACTATATTTCTCTCCTATCAGTCATTAAACTCATAACATTTATAAATTTCCTAATATTATACTAGGTGTCCTAGTTGGTCATAACTAATATTAGCTAACTATTCCTAAGTCCTATACATTTCCCACCCTATACCAACACTGACAACCTCCCGATGCAATGCAACAAGCTTATATATAGGGCATATGCAGAGGTAGATCGCAATCTCCCCTACACCGTCCCACCACCGTTCCATTGCATCACGATTATGCCTTTGTTAGCGTTTAGGGTGTATCATGTATCTTACCATAGCCTCCCTTCACAAACCTTATCCTAGGTAGGATAATTTTGAGTGAAGTGGTCTTTAGTTCCCTTGGGCAATTAGGTTCGCCTAATGTCTAAGTTCACCTTGACATGTAGGTTTGCCTATTTCTAAGTTCACCTAATGTCTAAGTTCACCTGACATTAAGTTTCCCCTAATGTCTAAGTTTACTAAAAATCCATACTAATCCAAATGTCCATAACCATCAATAAGGGTCCATATCATCACTGAGTGCTCTTATTGTCACTAAGTGTTCATATCCTCCCTATAGTTTATTCTCATCAAGTGTTCATACCATCACTAAGTGTTAGTATCATCACTATGTGTTTCTATTATCATCAAGTGTCTATATCGTCATCCAAATCACAATTCTATTACTAAGCGTTCGTATCGTTCATTGATCCTATGCACCCTACGTGTCCAATAAGTGGGTTTATAAATGAGTTTATAAGTGTTTATCAAGTGTGATCATCCATGAGTCAATCCCATTTCCACCTTAACCAACACACCATCAACATTCCATCCATCACATTCTCACAACCATTCCTAGTAATTTTCCTAATAGTATCCTATGTTCTTGACACTGATAGACCCCCAATATACTACAAATGGTATATGTATAGGGCATATGCAAGGGTAGATCGCAACCTCCCTTACACCGTCCCACCACCTTTGTAGTATACCACGAGTGTGTCCTTGTCTGGAGATCAAGAGATCTAACAGATAATTCCTAAAGCAGATAAATTCCTAAGCAGTTAAGTTCTTAAGCAGATAAATGTCCCAAACGGGTAGTTCCCTTATTCCTCAATACTGACATCCACCCGATGTACTGTAAATGGTATATGTATAGGGCATATGATAAGGGTAGGTCGCAACCGCCCAAACCACCGTCCCACCAACTTTACAATACACCACGAGTATGTCCTTATTGAGTCATTAGGGCACAAGTAAACAGATAAGCAGTATATATAAATCAGATGTATAACAGGAGTTCAGTTAACATGTAATAAACACATAAGCATGAAATCCTGAATATACTAACTAGTGTATGAAATAATTCACACTAGGGTATCCTACGGTTATAGACTAGGTCAACCATTTCTAGTAACCTAATTCCCTATAACCCAGGCTCTGATACCAATCTGTAACACCCCGACCGATGGCGGAAACGTCGGGATGCCACGAGGGATGTGTAGATTGTTCATAAGCTCGTGGGCATCTAAATCAAATCATCATATATCATTTAATCAACCAAAATAGTTACACAAAAATCATGTTCAGCATGAATCAAATACATCAAATACACAAAAGATTTAGCTAAACTAACTAAACTCTAATCGCCAGAAATTTAGTTAATTAGCTAAGTACAAGAATCCTATATGATGATGATGTCCAAAATAGAAGAGATCATCCTCTTAATCCTACTTGTCTCCATCACCTGAAACATGTAAGAAATCAAGTGTCAACTACAAAGTAGTTGGTGAGTAATCATAAGTTTTTATACTTAAAAAGGTTTTATAAAATGGATTTAAGAGTTTAAGTTTAAAAAATGGTTTTATAAAAGGTTTAGATAAAATGAGTATAAATGCTTATGATTTCCTGAGAAAATCCACAATAATAATACCAGTAAGAGATAATCCAACCAAACTCCAAACTCAACAATCAAACACATACACAAACACATAAACACATATCCAATCAATCATAGTCAATCATAGATATTCAAAGTCAATCATAGATATTCAAACCACAAACCAATCAACCAATCTCAACATCAATATTCTCAAATAATGTTCGTGACTATACATGATCATTATGTAATTAACATAAGTTAAAAACATGATCCATAGAGTGGTCGCTAACCACGTGACAATACATGAAGTCAAAGCAATTAACCGAAGTCAAAGGCAATGATTCACAGAGTGGAAATAATCCACGTGACAATACACGATGTCAAAGCAATTAACCAAAGTTAAGAGCGATGATTCTCGGGATTTGTGACAATACTTGTAAACTTTGTTATTGACCAAGGTCAATAACAATGTTTACATGGGTATAAGATAATAATAGATAATCCAATAATAATGATAATTTCAAATGTGAATATCGTATTGATAAACAGGTATTAACCATGAGTTATCAAAATAATATTAAATTTGGTATACATGTTCCACCTCCGAGTTTTAAAACAAAACAGTTTAAAGAAAGGGAGGTTATGAGAACTCACCTGAAGTCCTTAGTATATGTGTTCTCGTATTATGCGCGCTCGCGTATGTAAACTCAATCAACTCAAGGACCTGTAGTTAATGTAACTGTGCTTATGAGTATAGATATTATTTTGTCCTTAGATGACCTTATTTGCTTACATAAGATCTCAGATGTTTATTAACTTAGTTAATTCCATCTAAGTTAGGACATTACACTAAAGATTCTGCTATTTAGCTTTGTATAAAGATAATTCCACTTCATTAATGTTGTTTATCCTATCCATACAGTGATCTTTAAGTTAATTATGTATTGGTCCTATAAGTTGTAAAGATGTTACCCCTTTTAAACCTATATAAATACATGTGTAGTGCATGCATGCATGGTTACATACCCATACCACCATTTAAGTTGTCAAACCCACTTTTAAGTTTAAGTAATACATATTTAGCGATTTACACCTAAGTTGTTTAGATGATACATTATTCATTTTCATCCATATAATTCTCTTTACTAGTATTTTAGTGAGAGAAAAGGTGATGGTTAGGGTGGTCACCCATGCATACATTATTTCATGTTAATCCTCATGCTTCTTGATCCTCCATTAATCTCAATTTAAACAAAATTAGGTTTTTAACCCCTTAGGAGCAGCGAACCTATGACATTCTGTCCATAGGTTCGGCTAATAACATGAGAAGGTTCGGCTCTCTTATGGTCCAGCTAGGGTTCGCCTAACACCCCATTCAACCCATATGGTTCGTGGCTCAAACCTTCGTAGCCAAGGTTCGGGACCCAGTGGGTTCGCTGGGCATGGGTTCGCGACTGAAAAGAAGTCGGCTAGCATGAAAGGAAGGAAGGTTCGTCACAATAATACAGCCAAAGGTTCGTTAGGGTTCTTCTGGGTTCTAGGGTTCGCCACTTGGTTTTTCCCGCCCAAGAAAGGTTCGTGAACCCAAGAAGGTTCGGTCCATCTATGGTTCGGTCGCCTGCACCCCTCACGAACCTGTTAGCCGTGGGTATCCATCCTCATTTCCATTCAGTTCCTACATATCCAAGATCATCCATGGCCTCTACTAGCTATTACCATCACGTCTAAGTGTTCTACATATGTTTTTAGTCGATCCAAGCATTAACAAGTTCTAAAATCCGAATCTACAATAAAACCGCAAATAAACCACAGATTTACCTCGATCTAGTGAATGAATGTGAGATTTTTCTTGTACTTCCTCGTTCCCCTCGGTCTTGTGGTCGTTTAAGGCCAAGAATCTCGTGATTCCGTCAACAAACAAAAAAGTTATGCTAGAGAGAAGATGGGTGTGGATGTAGGTGACGAAAATGGAGGTTAGAGAGAGAAGTGATATGTTGGAAATGAAGAAGAAAGAAAGAATTGTCTTTCTTATAACGCGTGTTATCTCCACGTGCTCGGTCTCGTCTTTATCGCGATAATTATAACAAAATGTTCGGTTTTTAACGTAGAACATATTTAACACATAAAACATTTAAATAAATAGGTTTTGTTTTAAATAAAATGATTTTTAAATAAATTGCTTCGTAAAATTGATTCCGTTTCATTTTTGCTAAATCAATTAATTAATAATTAAATATATTCGAATCGATTCAAGTTGTGATTCCTAATAAACGTTTTAAGTTTCTATTTATTAATTTAATATCGTTCCATATTATTTAATTATCTCGTCGAAACGTGTTACTCGCGTACGTATTCGTAAAGATCGTCACCTTTGCGAATCCGACGCTCGTACCTTATTTCGATTCGATTTACTATTAAAGGAATATTGTTTCGAAATATTATTCTCAATAATTATATTCGTGTGAATCGTCACCCACACGAATACATTTGTTGAGTTAATATTTCTAAATTAATATTCGCGTTTAAATTTATGTTCGTAACCTCACCATCGCGAATTTATTATTCTCATTATTTATTAACTTTAATATTATCATTCGCAAACCAAAACCCACAAAACCCTAGTCACTGACACATCCATGATAGACCGAAATATGCATATGTATAGGGCATATGCAGAGGTAGATCGCAACCTCCCCTACACCGTCCCACCGCTATTTCGATAAACCATGACCATATGTCCTTGACTACGTTTAGCAACCAGACTCTAACAAACTCCCAGTTTCATCCCAAATCCATTCTTATTCCAAACCAATAATTCATAATCAGTATAATCATCTGCGATAAACACTCTGGTTCTGTTTAGTTGAATTACAACTAAAATCCCCACGGTTTACGCGTATAATATGTGCTATAATCCTGTATACCATCAACCGTGATAATCATCAATAGTATCAATAAAAATTCATTATCATTTATAACAATAAATCTTAGGTCGTAACAGTACAATCGTACGGATGTACGGATGTACGGACAACCTAAAGTACAGTGATGTTACACATACGAATATAGGATAACTCATTTAAGAATCATTATCATGATTCCTATGGTTATCGATATCCTTAATTTGACCTGGTGTAAGAATACACACCAAGATTAGAAATTGAGTAACAATTGATTTGACTAGCATGGTTTCTCGAAACTGTAGATTGAATTGACTACTCTAGCCCTTGATCAAGCTTTTGATCCTACTACCAATGTACCATTAGTGCTTATATATAGGGTATACCGCAGCCAACCCACCACATTACTAATACCTTGATAGCATATCAAGTGCCTACCAAGGGTAACAAGAACTTTAGACAGACTTGAATAGGTGTGGGAGACTTTGACTTGCTTTTAAAAATTGCATGAGTATAGAGGGTTTCATCAATGAAATTTTTGCAATGGAATTTCTCGGTTGTAACGTATGAATTGATAGATGAACGATTTTTGGATAAATGAATAATGTAGAATACATGGATATTTGATAATATAAACTTTGATAGTAGTGATAACTAATTATCACTAAGCTTAATTATAATATCATTGAATCATTGAGTAGTTGTCCAAAGATAAATACAACACAATTCGTCTAAATTCAATAATATGATTCATGTGAACTTGTTTGGAATTTTATATGGAACCACCCATACAAAAATTCAATAGGTTCAAGTCATATCACCTTATTGAATTCTAAACAAATATGAAATATAATAATATAATCAAAAATCATCGTGACTTGTTTAAAACATAGGAAGGAATTTTCAAGTTTGAATTTCGGATGACATGTTAGAATTATTTATCACCAATCTTAGGTATAAAATCTTAGTGAGTTATAACATAGTCATCATGGGTTACAATGAAAAAGTGATATTATAACTTTTAGATATAGCGACAAGTAACTAATCATAGGTACAATATCATTGAGGTCTATCATGAGTTCGAATATTGTAATATGCAATATTATGACCTTTCGGATTTAGTGATGAATCACCATTATTAAATCTTCAGGTATAATATTGCTAGTTTTCTTGAATCACAAAATATACATAATAAATCAAAGAAGAATAACACCATCACCTTTTAGATTTAGTGATGTATCACCATCATAAATATTAGATTTAATGTTGCTTGAATCATAACATGGGTAATATAAAACAAAGAGATGACATCATATCTTGTGAGACATAATGATGAATCACCATCACTAACTTCAAGTATAATGTCATATAATTTTAAGAATTAAAACATATACATTATCAACCCAAGAAAAGTAACACTATGGCCTTTAGATGTAGTGATGAACCACCATCACAAATCTTAAGTATAATGTTATTAATTCTTGAACCATAACATAGGTAACATAAATCAAATAAAATTGACATCATATCTTGTGAAATAGTGACGAATCACCATTACTAACCTCAAGTATGATAATATGAGGGTATTGAATAATAACATATACATTGTAAATCAAAAGAAAAGTAACACCATGAAATCTAGATGTAGTGATGAATCACCATCACATCTTAGGTATAATATTACTAATTCCTGAATCATAACATAGGTAACATAAATCAAAGAGAATTAACATCATATCTTGTGAGACACAGTGATGAATCACCATCACTAACCTCAACTATGATATTATGTAGGTTTAAGAATTAAAACATAGGCATTATTAACCCAAGAAAAATAACACCATAACCTTTTGATATTGTAATGTATCACCATTACAACTCTTAGATATAATATTACTAACTTCTTGAATCATAACAAATATATTATTCAACAAAAGAAAAATAGAATCTTGAGTATGATATAAAGGAGTTGTTGAATCATAACATATACATTACTAATCCAAGAAAAATAACATCATAACTCTTAGATGTAGTGATGTATCACCATCACAATCTTAGGTATGAATTATTAACTTTCTTGAATCATAACACACATATTATTATTCATCAAAGGAAATGACATCATAGCTTGGGAGATGTAGTGATGGATCACCATCACTAATCTCTAGTATGATATCATAAGATTTGGAATTGTAGAAGCAATGTATTGAAATCATTTTGAATTAGATTATAAATTTTAGGGAGTAGCATCCAAGTTGGACACTTTTTGACTTATTAGAATTAATGTTGTTTGCGAGATGTGTCATGCATTGGCCTATAGGTAAAATACTCTCATTAAGAATCCCCAGGAAAGCTAGACTGGTCCCTCGTCAGGGATTATGAATCGCTTTCCTAGACAGGAGTCTTAACTACCGGTATTCACCTTTCCAATTATTACATGCCCATCTTAACAAACTTAATTCTAATGAGGTTTTAAATCAAAATTGAACAGATAGAATCATTTTTTTACTCGTTTTAAAACATAAGGAATGGTATTCACAATGGAGTACCGGGTGACATATTAGAAT
This sequence comes from Mikania micrantha, assembly GCA_009363875.1. NCBI lineage: Eukaryota > Viridiplantae > Streptophyta > Magnoliopsida > Asterales > Asteraceae > Mikania > Mikania micrantha. The sequence goes on along the minus strand of CM018682.1, from coordinate 81,855,074 downwards.
TATTTTAGTTTGTAAGATGTTTGGTTTAATATGCTTTGGCCTATAAGCGATTGCACTCTCATCAGAAGTCCCCAGGAAAGCTAGACTGGTCCCACAGTACATCGGGGATTTATACGAATAGCTTTCCTAGACAGGAATTCCAACTACCGGTACTACACTCTTCCAGTTAGTACATATCCACCTCATAAACTTTAATTCTAACGTGATCTTAAAATCAATAACAGAATTCCTATTTTGTCTAAGGAATAATATTAGACATTAAGCCTAATGATTGTTGAATTCATATCGACTAAAGGTTGTTTGCATGTATTTGAGTTTGGAGATTTCTCCTAAAAGCAAATATTAAAGCAATTGCTTAAACTAAGTAATTCCATGATATAAAGTAACTTAGTCTAAGGCATTCCTAACTAGTGCAAGCAAGGCATGTTAACGACTATGGCTTTCCTCTATGGTAACAGATATAACATAACACATAATGAATAAGTATAACACATAATGAATAAGTATATATAGCACATAAGCAAGTAATAAACAAACAAGTGTAATATGAGATAACTCATATTTGGGTTAGCTTAGTTATAGTCTAGGCCAACATTTTCTAATAACCTAGATCCCTATAACCATGGCTCTGATACCAATCTGTAACACCCCGCCTTGTTTTTACCAGCAATATTGTCCGCTTTGCCCACTAGGAGCTCACGGTTTTTGCCTTCGGTTGCCCGGGTGAAAACTTCCCAGGGAGGTCACCCATCCCTGGATTGCTCTAGTCCGAGCACGCTTAACTGTGGAGTTTTCATGTGCTCCACAGCCAGCTAAGCCGAAAACACGTTGGTGATGTTAAAGGTGGATCGTTACTTATGAGCCAGGAATCTCTCCTGTTCACGGCCGATGTAGGATTTGCCTAGGATGTTACTTCCCAGGGAGGTCACCCATCCCTGGATTGCTCCAGCCCGAGCACGCTTAACTGTGGAGTTTTCATGTGCTCCACAGCCAGCTAAGCCGAAAACGCGTTGGTGATGTTAAAGGTGGATTGTTACTTATGAGCCAGGAATCTCTCCTGTTCATGGCCGATGTGGGATTTTCCTAGGATGTTACATATCCCTACGAGGATACAGCTGTAGGTCTTAGTATAAATACGTTCACTTGTTAGTTAGCAATGTACGAGTGTGTGTTTGAGCTAAGTGTTGTAAAGCTTAACAGTTGAATGCAATATACTTTGACCTTGAACTTATAACTGTTTTCTGTATTGTGTTTCAATCTGTTTTACAAACAAAGTTGATAGATTTTCCGCAACTATCAACTTTGTAGAAGATAACTTGTGATAGTGTTGTGTAGATTATATAACCTGATCCAACAATTACAATGCGTAACAATTTAGGCTATTAACAACTATGAATGCGTGAATCGTTCCTTAAAATACAAAATTTAAGTAGAATCTTTCTTAACAAGTATAAAATCTCAAATTAGTTGATCCAATAAGAACTTTCACTACTAAAGTTTCTTAGCACACCCAAACCACTCACAAACACAACAGATGCGAATTTGGACCTATATACTCACTGACGTTGTTCTCGGTTTCTCTATCAGGACTCGACAAAACGCAAACCATCGTGAGTGATCTATATCTCATATTACTCATTTTTTGTTATCGAACAAAAGCCCCATGGTTATTTCTACAATCAGATTGTTAATCGAATGAATTTGAACTATATCAGGGCTAGGGTTCATCGAATAGTAAAGTCTGATTTGGGGGAAGAACGACTTTTACATGTTTTATGTTTCTTAGGTGCATGCTTCTAGATAAAAATATCCAGACCAAGTGGTATGGGGAGAGGTGTTTGAGCTTAGGAACCGGGTTGGCCCGGGCTATACAATTAGGACTCTCGTATTTGCAACGTGGTGGCTTAATTAAAACAAACATATGAAGTTATGACTTATCTCATTTATGAATATTATAATGTAGATAGACAACATTATTGCGTCATATATGTTGCGATATATGAAGTTTAAGAAAATTAAAGCTTAGATATATCAAAATATTGTGCCCCATATGTTATTGTACATAAATTAAAAAAAATAATTGAAAAAGATATAACCGACAATTATATAATTGATGATAACAAGTCACCGTAGAACGATATAACCGACTATTATATAGAAATATAAATTAACAAAAGAAAACTATCATGAAAAATTTTATCGTATATAATACATGAGATAATATTTTAGAAAATAGGAAAAGGTATAAGCAAATGAAAACCGAAAGTGTGTAAAGAGGCATGTTTACGAATTTAAGTACATATGTTACTTCCTGTGTATATGAAACGGTTGTATAAAGTTATAACGACGTGATTTTGGAGATCGAAAAATATATAGAAAAAAAATATTAAACGACGATATGTTTTAAGTCCACATCGGTCTCAATCTCATTTTCACTAACAACACACCACTATAAGACAATAATTACATTATACCCATTAGTTATTTATTCAAAATTCAACAAAAAAAACTTGTAAATTATGTGAAAAAGGTCTTTTTATGCATAGTAGAAGTTGATAGAAAGCGAATTAGATGGTTGAAGGGCTATAGATTAGATGGAAATGTACGAGGAATTGGGGGCATGCGAGCTTTTTGGAAAAGAAAAAAAAATGAACAAAAGAAAACGAAAAGCGAACTACGAAAATTTTGTCATATAAGCCGCTAGTGACAAGGAGACAAAAAAAATTTATTGAAAGAAGGGCTGACAAAATGAAAAAAAAACGAAGTAAGTAAAAATAGTTTTACCTCTTCTTTTAATTTTTTATATAAAAAAAAATATGCATTTTAATGACTTGTGATGAAATGTTGTTGTTGTAAGGTTTTCATTAGATGGGAACTTCCCCCATCCTACCTATATCTATCTATTGCAACAATACGTAATCATTGTATATAATATAAGAAACTATCTTAAAACTTCCTATATTTTTCCTATATTACACGAGTTGGATAATAAAAAAAATATAAGTTATTAAATATAAGATAATAATATATTTTTAATAATTATTAAATTATATTTTAAGATAAAGTGTTATTGAAATATTTTATAATTTATAAGTTATAATAAATTAGTAAAATTTAGAATAAGAAGATTTATATTATATAACATTTAATTATTAAAAAAGTGTAAATATATATTAGGAGAAATAGGTGGGAAATTTTTTTCAGATTGCACCAGAATGTGACATGTGTCCTCTAAAAATACTCCTTTAATATAATAGGTAGATTTAAAAAAATTATCAGAGAAACTTATAACGATTAGTGATGAAACTAAACAACAATAGAAAAAACACTTGTCATTGTTATAGCGATCGTTGCAATGCAGCCGCTTACTCCACTTTCCAATCGTTTAACACTCACTACAGCAAAAGGCGCCTAAAACCACAAAAACGCGCAATTTTAGCGACGACATGTCGTCGCTATAGGTATTTTAAGGCTATAGCGACGACAAATGGTCGCCATAATAGTCGTTGCTACAGTCTCGTCTCTATTGCTCACTGATGTCGTCGCTATACATGTCGTCTCTGTATATCAGCTTATAGCGACGACACTTCGTCGCCACTGTTTAAAATAAAAAAAAATCAAAAACCTTTTTTCCACGTCAGCAATACACATTATTTTTTTTGAAATTATTTAGCGACGACATGTCGTCGCTAAATGTATTTTAAATAAATTATTTTTTATTTTAATAAAATGAATTAAATAAAACGAAGACCATGTTTAGCGACGACATGTCGTCGCTAAAACTATTTTAAATAAATTATCATTTAATTAAATATAATATATAAAATACAAAGAAGACCATGTTTAGCGACAACTTGTCATCGCTATTTCTAAATAGCTGATAAAATTTGCACGATTTTCGCGACGACATGTCGTCGCTATTTATGGTTTCCCAGATTTTGGTTTCTACTGGAATTTTATATTTTTCCAGATTTTTTTGCAAAATCTTACAAAACCCAAATTGACAAACCTGGAAATAATTCAAACATATATCCTACATCATTCAAACATATATCATACAAACACAAAGTTCAAACATTTAATCCTACATCATCCAAACCAAATCATCCAAAAGTATTATCATACTACCATCAAACATGGAAATAGTTTCATGAATTCATTGTCAAGATGCATGGAACCTAATCACTCTCACTTGTTTCTTCTTCTTCTTCTTCTTCTTCTTCTTCTTCTTCTTCTTCTTCTTCATTTTGGGAATCTTTTTGTTGTTGAAACAATTGGCGCATTTCTTCAAATTGTCTGGCAAAGTCCGCTTGCATCTTGTTGAAGTTTTCGTTCATTTGGGCTTGGACTTCTTGTTGCACCTGCTCTCTCATTTGTTGTTCCTAATTTTGTTGCCATCCATGAGATTGAGGGGAATAAGAACTTGACATTTCAGCAGATAAACTTTTTACAACTCTACCCACTCCACGAATATGTCCACGCCTTTCACCTAAGGCGTGTTTCATCACGTCATATTCGTCGGAAATTTTCGAACTTGAGTTGTCACCCAACCTTCTTGCTTCGTTTTGAATCATTTGCTATAATAAACAATAGAATTAATTAGATGTAAATATTTTTACTAAACTTTGACATTTTAGGTTATTTTCACCCATTTAAACACAACTTGAACATTTTAACCTTACTTGGCAAATTTAAAACACAACTTTGACACTTTAACCTTATTTTGACCCGTTTAAACTAAGTTTGACATTTTAACCTTATTATAGCTAGTTTGGGATATTTTTACCAATTAAAACACAAATTTGACACTTTAACCTTATTAAATCAAGTTTAAGTTATTTTGACCCATTTAAACACAACTTTCACACTTTAACCTTATTATAGATAGTGTAAGTTATTTTTCACCCGTTTAAACTAAAGTTTGATATTTTAACCTTGTTATAGCTGGTTTGACTTATTTTGACCACTTAACACACAACTTTGACACTTAACCTTATTAAATCAAGTTTAACTTATTTTGACCCATTTAAGCACAACTTTGACACTTTAACCTTATTAAAGATAGTCTAACCTTATTTTTACCTGTTTAAACTAAAGTTTGACATTTTAATCTTGTTATAGCTAGTTTGACTTATATTTACCAATTAATTCAAAACTTTGACACTTTAACCTTATTAAAGCTTGTTTAACTTATTTTGACCCATTTAAGCACAACTTTGACACTTTAACCTTATTAAAGATAGTCTAACCTTATTTTTACCTGTTTAAACTAAAGTTTGACATTTTAATCTTGTTATAGCTAGTTTGGCTTATTTTTACCAATTAATTCACAACTTTGACACTTTAACCTTATTAAAGCTTGTTTAACTTATTTTGACCCGTTTAAAACAAAAGTTTGACACTTCAACCTTATTAAAGCTATTTTGAGTTATTTTGACCCATTTAAGCACAACTTTCACACTTTAACCTTTTAAGCACAACTTTCACACTTTAACCTTATTATAGATAGTGTAACCTTATTAAAGATAGTTTAACCTTATTTTGAACCGTTTAAACTAAAGTTTGACATTTTAACCTTATTATATAGCTAGTTTGACTTATTTTGACCAATTAACTCACAACTTTGACACTTTAACCTTAAAGCTTGTTTAAGTTATTTTGACTCGTTTAAGGCATTTTGACCCGTTTAAACAAAAGTTTTAACCTTATTAAAGCTAGTTTGAGTTATTTTGTCCAATTAGCACACAACTTTGACACTTTAACCTTATTAAGCCTAGTTTGGGTTAAAATTTCAAAGTAAGCATAAACAATATTTCCTAAAATGCCTAAATGCACACAAAGACAAGGTATGGCTCTCCTTGTTAATCAAAGTCAATTACTGATACGTCTAACCCAGCCAGAAATGCCTAAGATGCAATAACAAAGTCTTAAAACCAAAGTTTTTATTAACCCAGTCTTGCTCTGCCAAATCATTTCCCAACCTAATCCTGGCTTATAATGCGTCTTCTTCCAGCCATCAACAATGCTTGTGGTCCCGTGCTTCTCCATCTGTAAATAACAAAAGTTTTAGTTTTGTTCTAATATGTCTATTAATACGTAAGTTTCTAACCTCAGTGCATCGCTTCTGTGAATATGATTCACTCCCTTGAAAACTTGGATATCGTTGTTTTGATCTGTTTGCTTTATTTTTCTCGGATCTTTTCATGTAAGCATCAGATTTAAATAGCTTATCAATTAGTTCAACCCACTCAGATTGATTCATGTACTCTGGAGGAAAATTTTTGGCCTTTTCAATGTTTTAATAGCCACCATTGGCTAGAAAATGTTTTTTTGCCTTTTGTTTGCGATCTTTGTAGCGTCGTGCACACTCGGCATTGATTCCAAGCTTTACTCCCTCCCATAAACCTTCATCTTGCAAAGCTTGAAGATCAAAAAATTCCTGCAAAACGAATGTAATAGAAAGAATTTTAAAAGTTATGAAATATAAATATAAATAAAAATTACAATGTATACTTACAAAGAGTGTCGGATATATGGCCTGTTTGTATTCATTAGGCACATCTTGCCAACTAGCATAATAAAAAGGAACTGTCTTTTCTACCTCATTTGATATGAGCCTTATGAAATCTGAGCTGTTATCTCCAACAAACCTATATTGATCTTCATCAGTAGTCACCGCAAGAGGTAAAGGTCTTTTGTTGTTTTGTTCATATTTTTTGTATAAAGTTAAGTTTTTGCCCTTTAATCGTCTCTTTTTAGGTAGTGCTGCATCAATACATGAAATTAAAAGTTAACAAGTTTAAAAGAGATTATCAATTAAAACAAATATATATTCATCTATAATAGAAACAAGTAACTTACAAGACTCACAACCACCCGGAAGCCTATTTGGATTCCAAGGATCTTCATTCCCTCCATCTCCTCCATGATATGTAGCCATGTTGTAACGACCCATTTTGGGGAATTATTATAAATAAAATATAAGTGGTGTATAACTATGTTTTATTTATATTGATGGGTGTTTTATAAGTTCTTATTCTACTAAATATTATTTGATGGGTGATTTAATAATACTTGATGTTATTTATAATAATATGCTTAACTAAGTTAGGAATAAGCTAATTGATTAACTAGAACTTGAGGGGCTGAATATGACAATTGCTGGAACTTAGTTAAAAGTGGGATTATATGGAAAATTTGGGTCAACATTGGTCAAAGACCTCCTTTTTCTTATTCCAGTCGACGACCACAAAGGAGACAAGAGGAGAATTCCAATTTTCTGGAAATTGACCAAATTCTTGCTTGATTTGGGATCTAATACTTCATGCAGTTGATGATTTGGAGTCTCTTTGCATCAAACAACATCTAGGTAAGATTTTTGGGTGTTTTTGATGGGATTTTCGTGGGTCTCCATGGGGGTTGTGGGTTTGATGGGTAAAACTCTCAATTGGGTGTTTTGAGAGTGTCAAATGTGGTTAATGATGTTGATAATCATCTAGGAACCACTTTTGATTGTTTTCTTTCATGATTTGATTGTTATGATAATGGGGGAATTGGGGTGTTCATGGAGTAGATGAACATGATGTGTGAAATGAGTGTCTAATGGTTGGGATTCGATGATTGTTAATAAATTGCTGTAGTTTATGGTTAAAGTGATGAAATTGATCATTTATAAACAAAATAATGGAGTTACATAGGTGTGTTAATGATGAATGATCATTAGTAGATGAACTTGTGCATGTAGGGTGTTTGATGAAATGCCAAGTAGAGTAATCCATTTAAAAGTAAGTTAAAACTAATGGTGATATGAAATATGTGTGGATATTAAATCAACAAGGGTGAGTTGATATGTTTGAGGGCCAAATTGGAAAGTAATTAAGTTAAAATGGTGACATTGGGGTGAATGGGTGTATCTTGACTAATTGTAGTCAAACTTTATATTAAACCTATTAGTTGTGATAATAGGAATTGATAATAAAGGTGTAAGTGGCACCAAACGACCCGGGAAGGAAGTTATAATAGAGGATAGCGCGTTGGAACAACGTAAGTCACCCAATCTTCTATTTGTTATGTGTAATGGTGTTATGCATGAATGAATATGTTGTGGAAGATTGACCTTATGGTGAATAGATGATATTGGTGCTTGTTGATAGACAATAATAAGCAATAGGTGATATATGTTGCTTGATTTTTGTTGGTATGGTGTTTTTATGCTAGTTCACGATTGACTTGGTGTTAAATTGTATGTGTGTTGAATGATTTGAATTATTTCACAAGGTGTGTGAATTGTAATTGAAATCACATCAAATTTGTGTTTGAAATCACAAGTGGTGTGATCATGACATTGGATTATTCATATGGTGTGTGAATGTCCTTTATTGGGTGTAATCAAGTTAGTAAAACACAAGTGGTGTGGTTTACTTAACTTGAGAAATCTTGTGGAATAAGATTTCAAAGGAGTTTTGGGTGCAAACGACCCGTTAGTAAATCGTTTGAAATTATGACCATGATGATCATAAATTGGTGAATTAAGGTGTTCAATATGATTATATGGTGTTATATAATGTTTATGGGGGTATTGGAATGGTCGGAATCGAGTGGAATGGGTCGAGAGGGCGTAAAACAGAAAATTTGGCCGTGCAGGTAGTGCCCGGCGTATCATACGCCAGGGATACGCCAACCAATACGCCACCTTCAGCTCAAAAGTTGAAACTCTCTGTGATACGCCCCATATACGCCAAACTCATACGCCAAGTGTTGAATTTGACCAAAATTGACTATTTTGGTCATGTAAGCTCGGGTGGGCGGGCATGGTGATCTTACTTAGTTCTAATGAACTAATGGTGACTTAATTATGGTGTTTTCAGGTGAACGGAAGGGTTGAACGCGGTCGTGATCGGATTGCCTTGCAAGGAGTCGGATCAAACATGTTTGGGGTTTATTCTTTGTTTGTTTAAAACAAAGGTTTTTGGTGAATAACTCAAATGTAATTTTTGTTATTGAATGTTTAAATACATCAAATATTTTGTAAAGTTTTTGTAAAGTGGGGTGTACAAGTGTTTTATACACTTAATTGTTGAAAAAAAATCTGGGACCTATTTTGATTTGTCGTTTAAAAACACGTGTCATGTGTTGGTGGGTTTTGGGGCTTACACATGTCCTTATCAAAAACAAATAAAGTATAGTAAAATATATAAATATACATATATTAATAAATTTTAACAACTACAACAAAATTAAACTTTCATCATCCTAAATCATGGGAGTAAATTTTAACAATTACAACAAAATTAAATTGCAAACATACATTTAATCAGAATCATCACTACAATAAGGTGTGTTTTTAAGACCATCATCATCATCATCATCATCATCATTATCATCATTTAATTCTTCTTCTTTCATCTGAATGGTATGCATCTTCATCTTTTTCACTACTATCAATTAAAGTTTCATTATCCTCACTCAAGTCTATATTAATTGGGTCACCACCTTCACCATGACTCGTGCTCATAGGCAAGTAGCCCAAGTCTACAACCAAGTTACAGTGAACATCTTGAGTGTCCCGTGAGACACATGTCTCATCATCATTGACTCGTACACTTGACTCACAAACTTCACAAACTGAATCGGCAATGAAATTATAGTCAGATGATTGAGTGTCATGCAATATATCTATCTCAATAGCAACACTCATACTTGGATGGTCCCAAAGTTTTCTATGATGCACATCTTGCACAACTCTCCAATTGGTAGAGGTTCGATAAGGATCTTGGAGATAAAACACTTGTTTAGCTTGTGTAGCTAAAATATATTGTTTGGTGTCATACCATGCATTACCAACATACCATTCACGACTGAAGTCAATAAGTGTGATATTGTCTTTCTTAATTAATCTCTTACCCGATGTGTCAAACCATTTACAACGAAATAATACAACCGAGTTATTGTCTATGTAATTCAACTCTATGATATCCTCTAGTTGACCATAAAATGGAGTGCCATCTTCTAAAACCATTTAAAATTTAAGCAAAACAATCTTGAAATAACTAAAACCATTTAAAATTAGCAAACTTAAATTCAACTAAACAATTTAAAATCTAAGTAAAACAATCTTGACATAACTAAAACCATTCAAAATCTTGAAATAAGTAATATGTATTCAACAAACTTCAATTGAACTAAGGCATATAATAAGTATTATGTAATCAACACACTAAAATTCAACTAAAGCACATCAACATTATGTAATCAACAAACTTAAATTCAACTAAACAATTTGAAACAAATAAGATTTACAACAAACTTAACAAATCTACAACATTCAAAACAAATAAGATTTACATACAAATAATATTAACAACAAAAAAACCCCAACCATATGAACATACCTTAGAAAATCTTTCCAAATTCTTCAAATCTTGAACCCTAAAAACAATTTAAACAAACAAAATTACTAAACATAGATACACACACTAAAAAACGTCACTTTACAACACCAAAATTACTAAACACACATCAAATCTTGTTTTGAAAAAAAAGAGATGCTAAACACTTCAAATCTTATGAAAAACCTTCCCATTAGTGAAATTATCAAACAAATAATGGATCCAACCACTTAAACATGTAAAAAAATCACTTAAAAGGACCAAAAAATCGACTAACCTCGAAGGGGTGACGGGAGACGCGAACCAACACTTAGAAATCTGAAAATGAAACTGAATTTGCGTTCTGATAGGTTTTATCCGAATTAATTGTGATAATCGCATATGAAGAATTACGTCAGCAACGAATTGAGCACATTTGATCGTGTTTAAAATCCGTGTTGAATTGGTCATCGAAATTAATATGGGATGATAGTATGCGAAAAATGATGAACGTGAGCGAAAACGGTGCGCGAAACGGAATTACGGATTGTCCGGAATCGCGAAACGAAGTTTCCGTCGAAAAACGGGCGAAATTACTCTGAGGCGGTACGCCTCAGGTCGTGCGTTGGAGCCAGGCGATGCGCGCGGGTTCAAAAGCTTCTGGAAGGCCGGGAAGGGGCCGCGTGGTACGCCTGGACTGGCTGCGGGTCGGCAGGCGATGCGCCTGGGGTTGTCTGGTCGAGCAACTTGGATAAATATCAACTTTTTCATCCTCATCCTCATTTTCTTGCTTCCTCTCGACGCCAGCCAGCACTACCCACGAAAATTCATCATCCAACCCCTCAAATCTCAATTCCAAAGCCTCCAGGACGTTTAGATCGTATCCAGAAGCGTTAAAACAAGTTCTGATCATCATTTCATCCGTTGGAATCCGTCAGATTAGGTAATGGTTCATTTTAAACTTTCTGGTTTGATTTTTATTGATTAAATCTTGAGTTTGAACGTAATGATATAGTTAGGGTTTTTGATTATTGCCTAGATGATGGCTAGGATTGATTTTGAATGACAAACACGAATTGTTAATGGGTAAATCCTTGTTTTGAGCCGTTGTAATGCCCGGTTTGCATGGAATCATAACAATGGTTATAATGGTTTAAACCATTTGGTTGTGACTATGTATGTGATTAGTTTGATTGATCTTTAACATGCAACGTGAAAGTTGGGTGTTTTAAACTAATCACAATTATTAACATACTCATTGGAACGATTATCTAATGTTTCTGATAACAGTCAGATTAGTATGTTAAACATGGTTATTAAACCTATTCTAATACTACATTGTGATATTCCATGATATTTGGGTAATCAATAACAAGGATTAATCATTTCTAAGCCATTAAACTGTCTAGAGACTATCTTAGCAATTACAATCAACAACATTAACTATTTGGTTAGTCTGAGATTATACTGATTAATCAAGGGAGTCATCAACTTAGTATTAGGAACCTGAGTCAGTATAGGTTCCTACATTATCATACATTGTATGATATTACATTAAAATATGTAAATAAATACTAAACCTCGGGTTGATGACTGTTAAGGCAATGTCTTTGACATTGGACGTTCAAAACGATTTAATCAGCAAGTTAAAACATTAATAACATATCAAACATAAACTAATGCAGAATCTTATCAATAGCACCAGTTGCGTGTGTTTCTACTGCTTGGAGACATCAAGTGAGTTTCGTACAACCCCTTTTCTTTTTACTGTTTTATAAACATCGGGGTAACTCTGTAAACTGTTTTCTGAACATATGATATGCATCACTGATATCTGTGTGATTTCATGTGACTTTTTGTGTGATTTCATGGGATTTTGCCGTTAGTAACAACTATCACAGTATCAAAAGTCCTCATTCGTGAACTGTATCTAGTGAACCCATGTGCGGCCGAACAGGAACCATTGATAGTACTATTGGCTGACAACCCATTTGCTGGGAGGATTGCATCTCCCCTGGTGTGAATGTTTGGTACCTGTTTCCATTACAACTTCTTAATGTTTGTGATAGACATTAAGATAATGAGGCATTAAGATATTTACCGACGGGTAGTATCTTCTTGAACGAACAACTGTCCGAAAGGAACTAGATACGGGTCCCATGGTTATCATGAATTGAAACTTTGAGAACATACTTATCATATCATATTGTTCTAAATGAACTGTCGAACTCACCAGCTTTGTGCTGACGTTTTAAACTCAACATTTTTGCAGGACAACGGTGACGATATAGTGAGGATGCACTCCACATAGTTGAACTTTAATGTAACATATTGTGTAATAAACTAAGTTGTTATATTACTGTAGTGACGAAACCTTTGTATTATATTTATTTTAAGTGAATCTGTGTGCTGTGATATCGGTTCAAGTAAGTCACACCTCATCTCTGAGACATCACCACTATGCTTCCGCAACCAAAAGAATGAGACGTATGACATCATCTCCGGTGACGAGAGGTGGGGGTGTGACAGGGTGGTATCAGAGCCACAGGTTATAGAATTTAGGTGGACTTAGAGACCTAGACTATAACCATAGGCTCGTATAGTGACACAGAGAGCACCGACACATTATTAACGAACAAAACTTGTTTTGAATCAAGCTAGGATAATCAGGTGGTACGTATCTCAGTTATGAGTGGCCAGCATAACTGAAATTCGCAGCACGTGTGCATTCTAGTGTGATTTGATACAAGCAGAACATTTATAACAGTAGAGACGAATAGTTGCGTTAAGATAGGAGGACGTCTCATATCATGTTTATGTTGAATATTTTATTCAATATTTATTTTATGGTACTGATCAGAGAATTCTGTTTATACAGCGATGGCAGACCAAGGTGAAAGATACATTTATCCGCGGTTTCCTTATATGGTATTGGATGATACACCGAGCTCGAGTTCGGATTCTGACTCCGACCCGTCGGAGGTATCTGCAGCTGTTTCTCAGGCTGATATACCGTTGCCACAGACACCACCGGCACCAGTACCAGCACCAGTACCGCCACCACCACCAGCACTTCCTATTATACCTAGTCCTCCTCACTCACCTCCGGCTGAACCAGTTGCTGATCAGGGACAGAGTATTACACCTCCTAGAGTACCCGCTTGGGACGGGTTGCGGCGTATGCGGGGTCAAGCCCGCAAAACCACAGGATTGCCTCGGAGACACCAGATGGCTCCACTGGATGAGCCACAGGCTGTTCATGAAGTGGGAGAATCTTCCCACCAAGCCGAGTTGCGGGCGCAGGTGCAGCAGATCTCGCAGTATTTACAGACCCTGAGACAGGAGGTACACCAGCATCATACTCTACTTGAGGATACACGCTCCACCGTGCTGGAGATACTCACGTCACACCTGACTCTAATGGAGCAGGTAAATATGATGGGACTGGATACTCAGGCATGGAGGACTACAGTGGAGGAGAGACTGCAGAGGACCTGGGTGCAGAGGCTTATTGTTACATTCTGGCAGCAGGTTGCGGTGTTGAGTGCAGGAGTAGAGAGGGTGAGAGCGTTCCTGGTTTGGCTTGGGATGGCCAGTTTTGAGATCAGAATGTTAGTGGTGGGAGTGTTTATGGCAGCAGTAGCCATGTTGTTTTCTTGTTTATCGTATTTCCTACGATAAGTATGATGAGACGGTTTTCTTATGGGTTATCATATGTACAGACGGATAGGTGATAGTATGTGATGTATGGGGAAATTTTTGGGTTGTAATATAGATTCCCGGTAGTAGTATTAATGTTTGGGTTGTTGTAGTTAATGTACAAAAACTTTTTGGGTTGTATCAAAGTTGATCTAGTGTAATGAAATGGTGGTTTATGTACATTTTTTTTAGTATCTATTGTGTTGCATGTGTAGGTATATCAAAATCCTGTGTGGTAACGTATCAAAATCCTGTGTGGTACAATTTCAAAGTCCTGTGTGGCAACATTTCAATGGTCTGTGTGACAAACATATCAAAGTCCTGTGTGGCAACATTTCAATTGTCTGTGTGACAACATTTCAAAGTCCTGTGTGGCAACATTTCAATTGTCTGTGTGACAACATTTCAAAGTCCTGTGTGGCAACATTTCAAAGTCCTGTGTGGCAACATTTCAATTGTCTGTGTGACAACATTTCAAAGTCCTGTGTGGCAACATTTCAATTGTCTGTGTGACAAACATATCAAAGTCCTGTGTGGCAACATTTCAATTGTCTGTGTGACAACATTTCAAAGTCCTGTGTGGCAACATTTCAATTGTCTGTGTGACAACATTTCAAAGTCCTGTGTGGCAACATTTCAAAGTCCTGTGTGGCAACATTTCAATTGTCTGTGTGACAACATTTCAAAGTCCTGTGTGACAACATTTCAAAGTCCTGTGTGGCAACGTTTCAACGTCCTACATGATCTGATATCCAAAAACATGTAAACAATAACATATCTGTATTAATATCATGAAGCAGTGAGCTGAGTGATGATATGACATGTTTTTGAATGTAGGACTAAGTATAACTACAAACCTTTGTATAATAATGGTTCATTGAGAACATATTGGGATTATGTCAAGTAGTTATACTGTATTTACAATAATCACATTTTCAACTTCATAAAGTTTCAGTATAACTGAATATGGTTGAGTTTATGTGATCAAATGGGTTATATATTTAATGTTCTTGACTGACCTGAGTTTATCTGCTTGTTGGCAGAATAATGGCTCCCAAACGAGGTCGTCCGACTAAGAGATCTATCGGGAACATTACTAACCCTGAGCCGAATCAAGTTCCACCAGTAAATACTGAATCGAATCCAGATCCACAGGTTAATCTGGAAACAAATACTGCTCCACCAGTGAACCCTGGAAGGAACACTGCTCCACCTGCTGGTGCAGGTGGATCCGAATCAAACGAAGCCATGATAGCACGGATTGTGCGTGAACAGCTATCGGCTTGTGGTGTTTTGATACCACATCAACCTCATATCACTGCGGGTTCTGGTGGGGACCACGCTAATAACGAACATACTGTTACCGGTGGCAATGCGGAAACTCATCATACCACTGGTACAACTACAACTGTTCATGATCCGCCACGACAGGGATGTACTTACAAGTATTTCGCTTCCTGTAATCCTCCTACTTTCACTGGTAAGGAAGGAGCGGCTGGATTGCTAAGGTGGATCGAGGAAATGGAAACGAAACTTAAAATCAGCCAGTGTCTGGAGGAGCATAAAGTGTCTTATGCTGCCTGTTCTTTCAAAGAATCTGCTTTGACCTGGTGGAATACCCAGGCAAAAACGTTGGGCTCAGCTACAGTCGACTCAATGGGCTGGAATGAGTTTAAAACTCTGATTAGATCAGAGTACTGCCCACTCACCGAAATACAAAAGCTCCAGGAGGAATTCTGGAATCACACGATGATCGGAGCTGACTGTTTAGCGTATACTCATCGTTTTCATGAACTCACATGTTTACTTCCCGATATGTTTCCTACTGAAGCAGCATTAATCGAGAAGTATATTAAGGGTTTGGTTCCCTAGATTCGGGGAATGGTAACTGCAGCAGAACCCACAACCCTCAAACGTGCAATTCTATTGACCACTAAGCTTACCGATGAGGCGGTAAGGAGTGGTATGTTGGTAACAAAAACTCAGACGGCCGTGGGCCGTAGTGATGTCGGTACCTCAACTGCTTCTAAAGGTACCAAACGAAAGTGGTTTGGCAAATCTAAGGCGAGGGCTCCGGCTGAGATCAACCAGAGCAAACAAACTGTGAAAAACTATGGTGCTGTTACTCCTGAGAGGAGAAACTATGTTGGGCAGGCACCTAAATGTACTCGGTGTTCATTTTATCATGCAGGACAATGTCCTACTTGTGCCAACTGTAATAGAGTTGGGCACTACACCAAGTATTGTAATTTACCTGCTCGCCAACCAAATCAAGCACCACAACAAACCACTCAAACAAACAGGTCGTGTTACAAGTGTGGGAGTCCCGACCATTTGATAAGAAATTGTCCAAACAATAACAACACCAATCAGGGGAATGAAGCTAGAGGTAGAGCTTTCCAGATTGGTGCTACCGAGGCGAGACACGATGCTAACATTGTTACTGGTACGTTCTTACTCAATAACTTATATGCAACGGTTCTCTTTGATACGGGGGCAGATAAGAGTTTTATCTCTCCTAAATTTGCATCATTATTATCATTGCCTGCGGTAGAACTAGAAACTCCTTACGTTATTGAACTTGCTAATGGCAAGTTAATAAAAACTAACAGTGTCATTCAAGGATGTTCCTTGAATCTGAATGGTCATCTTTTCAATATTGATTTACTTCCTATTGAGCTTGGGAGCTTTGATGTTGTTGTTGGTATGGACTGGCTTTCCATCAACCAAGCTGAAGTAATATGTCAAACTAAGGTGATCCGTATTCCATTACCTGAGGGTAATACACTGATAGTTCAAGGGGAACGGGCTGGTAGAAAACTGGGTATTATTTCATGCATGCAAACTCAGAAATGCTTACGGAAAGGGTGTCCGGCCTTTCTAGCATATGTGATCAATAACAGCTCTTCACAAAAACGTATCGAAGATATTCCAGTAGTCAAGGATTTTCCTGATGTCTTTCCTGACGATATATCAGGATTACCCCCAGTGAGACAAGTTGAATTTCGTATTGACTTGATTCCAGGTGCAGCACCTGTGGCTAAAGCTCCTTATCGTTTAGCACCCTCAGAGATGCAAGAACTTTCAGGTCAACTGCAGGAACTGTTAGATAAGGGTTTTATTAGACCTAGTTTCTCACCCTGGGGAGCACCGGTCCTTTTTGTGAAAAAGAAGGATGGATCATTCAGGATGTGTATTGACTATCGGGAGCTCAATAAATTAACAATCAAAAACCGTTATCCATTGCCACGAATAGATGATCTGTTTGATCAACTTCAAGGCGCTACTTACTTCTCAAAAATTGATTTAAGATCCGGATATCACCAATTACGAGTGCATGAAGATGATGTTCCTAAAACTGCATTCCGAACACGATACGGGCATTATGAATTTCTAGTAATGCCGTTTGGATTAACAAACGCTCCTGCAGTTTTCATGAATCTTATGAATCGGGTATGTAGGCCTTATTTGGATAAGTTTGTGATTGTATTTATTGATGACATTCTTATTTATTCTCGAAGCCAACATGAACATGCTCAACACTTGAAACTGATCTTAGAATTGTTGGCACGTGAAAAATTATATGCCAAGTTCTCCAAGTGTGAGTTTTGGTTACGAGAAGTTCAATTCCTCGGGCATGTAGTGAATCAAGATGGCATTCAGGTGGATCCCAGTAAGATTAAAGCGGTAGAACAATGGGAAACACCGCGAACCCCAACCGAAATACGTCAATTTTTAGGGCTGGCAGGTTATTATCGTCGATTCATCAAGAACTTCTCAAAGATAGCCCTGCCACTAACTACATTGACACAGAAAAATCAACAGTTTATATGGGGTTCTCAACAGGAGGAGGCGTTCCAATTGTTGAAACACAAACTCTGCAATGCACCTATTTTGGCATTACCGGAAGGTATCGATAACTTCACAGTGTACTGTGATGCTTCTCGCCAAGGTCTGGGGTGTGTTTTAATGCAGAACGATAAAGTGATTGCTTATGCTTCTCGACAGTTGAAAGTACACGAGAAGAACTATACCACTCATGATCTAGAACTTGGTGCAGTGGTTTTTGCACTCAAGATTTGGAGACATTATTTGTACGGAACAAAGTGTATCATATACACAGATCACAAAAGTCTTCAGCACATCCTAGATCAGAAAATGTTGAACATGCGACAAAGGCGGTGGGTAGAACTGTTGAGCGACTATGACTGTGTAATTCGTTATCACCCAGGCAAGGCAAATGTTGTGGCCGATGCCTTAAGTCGCAAGGAACGAGTCAAACCGTTACGTGTGAAAGCACTAGGTATGACTATTCAAACCAGTCTAATTCCTCAAATCAAGGAAGCTCAGCAACAAGCTTTACAAACACCGAACTACTCTGCTGAGGAACTAAGAGGATTAGACGAGCAACTTGAGACCAAAGATGATGGGGTACTATATTTCAAAAGCCGAATGTGGGTTCCTCTATTCGGTAACTCAAGAATAATCATCTTGGATGAGGCGCACAAATCCAGGTATTCTATTCATCCGGGCGCTGATAAAATGTATAAAGATCTTAAAGATTTTTACTGGTGGCCTGGAATGAAGAAACACATTGCAGAATACGTGGGTCGATGCTTAACTTGCTTAAAGGTTAAGGCTGAACATCAACGTCCTTCTGGGTTATTACAACAACCGGAGATTCCCATGTGGAAATGGGATCAGATCTCTATGGATTTTATCACTAAACTACCCAGAACATCGCATAATCATGACTCTATATGGGTTATCGTTGATCGCCTTACTAAATCCGCGCATTTTATACCCATCCGAGAGGATTACTCCATGGATCGACTTGCTAAACTCTATGTTAAGGAGATTGTATCTCGACATGGGGTACCAATCTCTATAATTTCGGATAGAGATAGTCGATTTACTTCACGATTTTGGCAAACTCTTCAAAATGCTCTGGGCACGCAAATCAATATGAGCACAGCTTATCATCCGCAAACTGACGGGCAAACCAAACGAACTAATCAAACTCTGGAAGACATGCTGAGAAGCTGTGTGATTGATTTTGGTGGTAGCTGGGATGTTCATCTTCCACTTGTTGAATTCTTTTATAACAACAGCTATCATACCAGTATTCAATGCGCTCCATTTGAAGCACTTTATGGACGCAAGTGTAGATCACCTGTCTGTTGGTCAGAGGTAGGTGAAAATCGAATCATAGGCCCAGAACTTATTCAAGAAACAACTGATAAGATCGCACTTATTCAAGAACGAATTAAAGCTGCTCGCGATCGACAAAAGAGTTATGCTGATAATCGTCGTAGACCATTGGAATTTCAAATCGGTGATTTAGTAATGTTGAAAGTTTCACCATGGAAGGGCATCTTCAGATTTGGGAAGAGAGATAAACTTTCACCACGATTTGTAGGTCCATTCAAAATTCTTGAAAGAATTGGATCAGTAGCCTACAGACTTGAATTACCTCCTGAACTCGGTAACGTTCATGATGTCTTTCATGTATCAAATCTGAAGAAATGCTTAGCTGATGAATCTTTGATTGTACCTTTGAAAGAAATCCAAATTGATGAGAAACTTCAGTTCAGGGAAGAACCAGTTGAAGTAATGGACCGAGAAGTGAAGGTACTTAAACGTAGTCGCATACCTATTGTCAAAATTCGGTGGAATTCACAGCGTGGACCCGAATATACGTGGGAACGTGAAGATCAGATGAAACAGAAATACCAACACCTATTTTTATGATCAATTGTTAATACACAAGTCTTCCCTAAATTTCGGGACGAAATTTCTCTAACAGGAGGAGACTGTGATAATCGCATATGAAGAATTACGTCAGCAACGAATTGAGCACATTTGATCGTGTTTAAAATCCGTGTTGAATTGGTCATCGAAATTAATATGGGATGATAGTATGCGAAAAATGATGAACGTGAGCGAAAACGGTGCGCGAAACGGAATTACGGATTGTCCGGAATCGCGAAACGAAGTTTCCGTCGAAAAACGGGCGAAATTACTCTGAGGCGGTACGCCTCAGGTCGTGCGTTGGAGCCAGGCGATGCGCGCGGGTTCAAAAGCTTCTGGAAGGCCGGGAAGGGGCCGCGCGGTACGCCTGGACTGGCTGCGGGTCGCCAGGCGATGCGCCTGGGGTTGTCTGGTCGAGCAACTTGGATAAATATCAACTTTTTCATCCTCATCCAGTATCTCTGCCAGTATCTTGTTAACTCGTCTGTCAACCATCATCTTAATGACGGCTGCGTCCAGTGTTCGTCTAGGAGGGCGTGCATGTGATCCTCTTCCCGCCATAGATATTTTCTATACGGAAGGGACAGAATGTTAGTAAGTCAGAATGTTAGTCAGATGTTGTGTCGGAAGTCAGATCATATGTCATGTCAGAAGTTGTGTTAGCAACAGTCATAATGATACAATAGATAATAACAAAACATAATTCTCATTAATACCAGAATTGTAGTACAATAATTTCAAAAGGGAATAACATCACAAGTTCTTCGAGCACATCCCGCTCGTCTAGGCCAAAATAAAAAAAAAATAAATACAAGATAAAGTAGTCCACTAATCCGAGTCCATGGAGACATGTGAAATGTCACTAGCAGCGTCTCCGTCATCATCCTCCTCCTCCGGATCCTCATTAGGATCCTCATCAAAGTCCTCTTCTTCGAGGTCCTCGGCCTCGAATTCAGGACCATCCTCCTGTGGTGGTTCCTCAATAAACTGTGCAGCCCATGCGTTAAGCATGGCATCACTGGCCTGCACCATCGCCTGAGTCTCGGTTATGTCCGTCCGATTCTCAGTGATGCGTACATCATGCTCCTGCATGACGTCAACGATCTGTCCGTGCTGGGTCATCAGTTGAGACACTTGGAGACGTAGAGTCTCCACCTGTGCCTCCAATCTGTCGTTGCGTTCCTCCAGTCTCTCGTTCTGCCTCTCCAATCGATCGTTCTTCTCGCGAAGAACTCGGACCTCGCTCGACAGCTCTCCAGTCCTCCAAATCTCTCGTCGGGTGCAAGCAACGTGGGCCGCGAAGGCCTGCTCCAGTGGTACCCCAAGTGGTGGCAGTCGGTGTCCTGGGGTGGTATCACCAGGGAAACGGTATGGAGGTACTCTCTCCCCGATGATCCATCCCTGGATTATGGTGGGAAGCCATCCCCAATGTCGGGCCCGTGCCGCGTCTCTGGCCCGCCTACCCATCTCGGCGTCAACCTGGGCTACGATATCGTCGATCCGTCGACGACTCTCTGCCGCCAAATCATCTGTGTCCGTGGGTCTAGCTGCGCTCCTGTTAGCGTTGCTGTTGTTGTCGGCCATCCTGTAAGTTTCACGTTAGTAAGCAACAGTTCAACAAGTAACAATGTCATCAATGTGCAAGTTCTACGTGTAGTGTCTAGAGTTGAGCAATGGCTATAGTCTAAGTTTACTACATGCAAACCTAGTTCCCTATAACCAAGGCTCTGATACCAGTCTGTCACACCCCCAATTTCCCACTCGTGGTGTCAGTCCACGTGGGTGTGACGTGGCCAGAATCACAGCTCAAGGTCATATAGAACAACACTATATGCGTTTACAAATCCAAGTTTGACACATACACATAATAAAATAGTTTGCAGCGGAAAATAAAGTTATCATAACATGCAGCGGAAAGATAGTTGTTTACACAGCGGAAATTAAATTGACAACACAACATTGTTTAAACATAACCCAAAAGTAATTGTTTTTCAAAAGACTGATAACATGAATGCGGGATCCTATGCCCATAATCCCTAATGTGCATTCCTGCTCCATAGTCAGCTAGTTACCTGAGAATACAAGTTAGAAAAAGTGTCAACACAATGGTTGGTGAGTTCACAGGTTTTGATATACATATAGTAATAAAAGTGTGTCATGCTGTTTATCAAATGTTAGTACCGAGCCCTAGGCCCAAAGTGTTAGTGCGTCACTACCGAACTAGACTTGTTTGTCCTTGCCTCCGCTATGCCTCGTATGCATAGCAAGTTAGGTCAGAATTTGCACGGGTTATGACATCCAGTCAACATAGTGCCCCGTGGGGTTAGTCATTCCCTAATGGATCCATCCAAATCTACCACGTTGTTCGTACATTAACGGTAAGACTTTGTGAGGGCTTGTAACGAGTTCAACACTTAATGTTTGTCCAATAAACCAGCATACACAATAGTGTTTGTACAGTAATAGTGTTTGACTCGATGCAACTAGTATTCTCCCCCTATTTAAAAGCATTTGAAAAAGAGTAAAGAGGGGCCGTAAACTCACCTTAGTGATAAAAGTAGCAAGTAGCGTAAGCTCCTGATGTAGTAGTACGTGTCGGTCACCGGCAACCTATATCGTATACCGTACGTGAGTTCGTGTAAGTGACAGTGCTAGTGTTTGTGTTAGTGCTCGTGTTTGTGTCCAACAACCCTTGGTTGTTCATGTTTGTCCGTGTCGGTCCACATTGACCGTGTTTGCTCGTGTTGGTCCATATTGACCGTGTTTGACTGTGTTGGTCCACATTGACCGTGTTTGCTCGTGTTGGTCCACATTGACCGTGTTTGACTAGAGTTGACCAAAGTTGACCGTGTCAAGTCAACGACCCGTTGGTGAACCGTGTGCCGGTTTGTGAATCGTGTAGCAATCGTGTAAGTGTTTGTCGTGTGCAAAACGCGCAAATCGCGTTTATGGACAACTTACTATTTATAGTAAGTTTCCATTTATGGAAAGTTCACAAAGCATATCGGTGTTAGAGTTCTAGCATGCTCAATGGTCCTACGGGGTCATGTTAACACATAGCACATTATCATACAAGTTCATATACGTCGTTTATAGCATGTTAGTGCACAAAAGTTTCCTAAAATGGAAAGTTTCCATTTTTAGCATACGTGACATCGGAAACCATCTAACTTAACATCAAATCAACATATTATGTCATAACAAGTCATCTAGCATGTTCAAGTCATACAAAATGTTCTCGAGTCGGTTTTTATAAAAATAAAGTTACTAAATATAGTAACTTTGTAGTTTTTGCATCAAATCACCATTTAAACATTTCTAAACAACTTTTCATATCATCATTCATCATAATATGTCATCTAACAACATTTAATCATGTCAACATATCCGATTTCATCATCTATCAATATTCTTACCCAAAAAGTTACTAAAAATAGTAATAACACTAAATATGATCATAGACATCATCAAGACTACCTTCTAACACATCAAATCATCATGTTATCATCCTAACAACAATTCCACATACATGCATGTTCATGAACTCATCTCAAACAATACCTTGACCATAAAAAGTTTCTATAAATAGAAAGATTCATTAAAATCATAATTTTAACCATTTTAAGCAAATCTAACCATGGGTAATCCTTCTAACATCATCAATAAACATATCCATATACTCAAGATCATTCCAATACTCATGGATCGTACATGCATGGTGATATTTCAACACTTTGTGAACAAAACATGAAATCTATACATACACAACATCTTAGATCATCACCAAATGCATTCTAATCATGTTAGATCATCATAAAACACCTTAAAATCAATAAACCCAGAAGATAAATTCGTGCATGTGCACTATAGGTGCTTGCATGTGTGATTTACACATGCATGTGTGTAATAGTGTGAAAGACGAATTTTAAACCATAGAACTACCTTCAAAGCACCTAAGATCTCGAGATGAAGGTGAAAACAGTCTCTGGGGCTCCTGGAACTCTTGAATCGCTGGTCTTGACAAGAACAAGAAGGTGGTGATGGAGGATGAGAGTTTAGAGAGCTTCTTTCAAGGTTCTTGTGCTTCAATGTGTTCAAAAATGGCTTCTAATGGAGTAAAATGATGGTAGCAGAAGGTAGGAGATGAAATCAGTCGCTCTATGTCGTGTGAAACCGGAGAAAATGAGTGTGTAGGGTGATGATGAGCTTTGGGAGTTTAAAAAGGTGATTTTTGCGAATCTGGCGCCCCAGGCGTAACGCCTGGCGTGGGTTGGTTATGCCTGGCGTTACGCGCGGCTGGTTTGGATGAGGCGCCTGATTCCTCACCCGTGCGCATCGCCTATCGTGGGCGTCTCGGGTCAGGCGTACCGCCTGGCCTAAATGTCAAGCCCAATAAGCTTGTTTTGTTGTTCTGGGCCCATTCTTGCCCGTTTCTTGACTGTAGAACATCGTTCGAGCGTCGTTTGGACTCTAATAGTCAATTACTTGCCATAATTGGCTTGTGAGGTGTTTCTGTGCTTAAGTGTTGTGATGTTCACCAACGTTCGTGTGTTTTGACACGTGTGTGCTGTTTGCCGATAATTCCACAAATTATCTAGTCATGAGTCAGTGTTCGTACTGTCGTGCCACGTGTCACACTAAATTAATCTAATTCTAATGCCACGTGTACATAATGTATTTAAATAAACATTTAAATAAAATCAAAGCTGACCTGGAAATTACGGGGTGTCACATCCTCCCCATGTTAGAAAGAATTTCGTCCCGAAATTCAACTTGTGTTGCTAGTGTTTGCCTGTTCCGCGAACAGGTGTGGGTACTTTTGTTTCATCTGGTCTTCACGTTCCCACGTGAATTCCGGTCCTCGTCGCGAATTCCATCGCACTTTCACTATTGGAATCTTGCTGAGCTTGAGCTTCTTGGTTTCCCGGTCCATAATCTCCACCGGTTCCTCAACGAAGTTCAATTGTTCGTCGATTTGTATTTCCTCGAGAGGAATAACAAGTGTTTCATAAGATAGGCACTTCTTGAGATTCGAGATGTGGAATACGTTGTGCACACTGCTCAGTTCAGCTGGCAGGTTTAGTTCGTAGGCTACAGGGCCTATTCGTTTTGTAATCTCGAAAGGTCCGATGTAACGAGGGTTCAACTTTCCTCGTTTGCCAAACCGAATGACACCTTTCCAGGGCGAGACCTTGAGTAACACTTTGTCCCCCACCTGGAACTCCAACGGTTTGCGTCGCTTGTCGGCATAGCTTTTCTGTCTGTCACGAGCGGCTGCCATTCACTTGCGTATTTGTACGATCTTCTCAGTCGTTTCGTGCACAAGTTCTGGGCCAGTTAGTTGACTGTCTCCAACTTCCGCCCAGCAAATGGGTGATCGACACTTACGTCCGTAAAGTGCCTCGAATGGTGCAGCTTGAATGCTAGTGTGGTAGCTATTGTTATATGAGAACTCAACTAACGGTAGATGAGATTCCCAGCTACTACCAAAGTCAATGACACATGCCCGGAGCATGTCCTCCAGTGTCTGTATCGTTCGCTCACTTTGCCCGTCCGTCTGCGGGTGATAAGCGGTACTCATGTCCAGTCTCGTGCCCAAAGCCTTATGCAAGGACTTCCAGAAATGCGACGTGAATCGACTGTCGCGATCAGATATGATTGAGATTGGCACTCCATGTCGAGTGACCACTTCCTTTAAATAAATCCGAGTGAGTTTGTCTAGCTTGTCAGTCTCCTTGATGGGTAGAAAATGTGCAGACTTTGTCAGTCGGTCTACGATAACCCAGATGGTATCGCAACCACTTGCCGTCTTTGGCAGTTTAGTGATGAAATCCATGGAAATCTGCTCCCATTTCCACATTGGTAATTCCGGTTGTTGAAGTAACCCTGATGGCTTCTGGTACTCAACTTTGACTTTTGAGCACGTTAGGCATTTACTCACGTATGTTGCTATCTCAGCTTTCATGTTTGGCCACCAATAGGTTGTCTTCAAATCGTGATACATCTTATCAGAGCCTGGGTGTACGGAATACCGGCTCTTGTGAGCTTCATCCATCACTACTTCTCTCAATCCTCCGTAGCGTGGAATCCAGATTCGATCCATTAAATAGTAAGCTCCGTCGTCTTTTGCCTTTATTTGCTTATCCATGCCACGCATGGCTTCAAGAGTAAGGTTTTCAGCTTTTAGAGCTTCTTGTTGTGCGTTTCGTATCTGATTTGGCAATTCAGAATGAATCGTGAGTTGTAGTGCACGCACGCGCTTTGTTGTTTCTTTTCGACTCAACGCGTCGGCCACTACGTTGGCTTTGCCTGGATGATACTTTATGGCGCAATCATAATCACCTATGAGTTCAACCCACCTTCGTTGTCTCATGTTCAACTCTTTCTGGTCGAAGATGTGTTGTAGGCTCTTATGATCGGTAAAGATTGTACATTTCGTGCCGTATAAGTAGTGTCGCCAGATCTTCAAGGCAAACACTACGGCTCCCAACTCAAGGTCATGAGTCGTGTAATTCTTCTCATGCACCTTCAGTTGGCGTGAAGCGTATGCTATCACTTTCTCGCGTTGCATCAGCACACAACCGAGTCCCTGTTTCGAGGTGTCGCAATACACCACGAAGTCATCACATCCTTCCGGTAGGGATAGGATGGGTGCAGTGCATAGTTTCTGTTTCAACAGGTTGAAAGCAGCTTCTTGTTTGTCTCCCCAATCGAACTTTTTGTCTTTATGTGTCAGGGATGTCAGTGATTGAGCAATCTTTGAGAATCCCTCAATGAATCTTCTGTAGTACCCGGCCAGACCTAGGAATTGTCGCACCTCAGTCGGAGTCTTGGGTGCTTCCCAGTTCTTAATTGCTTCAATCTTGGCTGGGTCTACGTGTATTCCCTGCTCATTAACCACGTGTCCAAGGAATTGGACTTCGCGTATCCAAAAGTCGCACTTTGAAAATTTTGCGTACAGTTGTTCTTTCTTTAATAATTCCAACACTAGCTTCAGATGTTCAGCATGTTCTTCTCGATTCTTCGAGTAAATCAGAATGTCGTCAATGAACACTATTACGAATTTGTCAAGGTAAGGTTTGCACACTCTATTCATGAGATCCATGAATACAGCTGGTGCGTTGGTTAGTCCGAAGGGCATAACCAAGAATTCGTAGTGTCCGTATCGGGTTCGAAAGGCAGTCTTAGGAATATCGTTTTCTTGTATCCTCAATTGATGGTAACCCGATCTTAAATCGATCTTCGAATAGTAGCTTGACCCTTGCAATTGGTCAAATAGATCGTCTATTCGCGGCAAGGGATATCGATTCTTGATCGTCACTTTGTTCAGCTCTCTGTAGTCGATACACATACGGAATGATCCGTCTTTCTTCTTTACGAACAAGACCGGTGCTCCCCAAGGTGAGAAGCTCGGTCTGATGAATCCCTTGTCTAACAGCTCTTGTAACTGGTTAGACAGTTCCTGCATCTCAGTCGGTGCTAGTCGGTATGGAGCTTTGGCAATCGGTGCTGCTCCAGGTGTAAGGTCTATCTGAAACTCGACTTGTCGTTTCGGAGGTAGTCCAGGTAGGTCCTCAGGAAATACTTCGGGAAAATCGCGGACTACGGCGATGTCCTCAATCTTCCTTTCTTTCTTCGGTTGTTCCGTGATGAGGGCTAGTGTGGTAGTGTATCCCTTTTGCAGATACTTGTTTGCCTTCATGCATGATATGATGTTCAGAGGTACTCCCCGTCTTTCCCCCTGAATCGAGATCTGTTCTCCGTTCTGCAACGTCACCCGTACGATCTTCTCGTTGCATACGATTTCAGCTTGGTTAGCGGATAGCCAATCCATTCCAACGACCACATCAAAGCTTCCAAGAGTCACCGGCATCAAATCGATTTCGAGTTCGTGATTCGCCAAAACCATGACGCATCCTCGAAAGATGTGTTGTGTTTCAATTAGCTTGCCGTCGGCTAACTCTACGGTGTACTTGTAGTCTAGTGGTGTTGGGGTAATATCTAGTAATTTGCTAAACTCACTAGATATAAAGCTCCTATCGGCACCGGTATCAAATAATATGCTAGCATAGACATTATTTAAAAGAAACGTACCGGTTACGATGTTCGGGTCATCCTTGGCTTCTCCCGAGCCAATCACAAAAGCTCGTCCCTTGACCGCTCCTCCTCCGGCCTTCTTCAATTGAGGGCAATCCCTCCTCATGTGGCCCGGCTTGCCACATTCATAACACCCCTTGAGAGTGTTTTGGTTGTTATTGTTGTTCTGGTTGTGGTTGGGGTTGTTGTTGTTGCTTGGATACTTTGATCTGCAGTCCTTGGCCATGTGGCCATGTCTTCCGCACTTCAGACAACGGTATCGTTCACATTGCCCAAAGTGGTGGTATGAACATCGGTTGCACAGTGGGTACTTCCCTTGATATACACCCTTCCCCTTGTCATCGGGTTGGGTGGCAGTAAATGCTCTAGCAGGTGCAGATCGTTGTTGTTGCTGAGGTTGGTGAGACTGGTGCTGACTAGGTTCCCACTTCCTTTTCTGGCCTTCTTGAGGCTTTAGGTGTTCGCCTCGTTTGGGTAGCTTGCCCTGAGCTACAGCTTGATCAGTCAGTTTATGAGCCAGTCTGATCAGTGGTTGGATGGTGGTGAGGTCAGACGCAGTCACCATGCTTTGAATCTGTTCGGGCAGCCCACTGATGAACTGCTCGACCTTCTTGTATTCCGGCGTCACCATAGCCGGACATAGCTTACACAGCTCATGGAATCGAGTGCAGTATTGCTCGATCTCAGAGCCGACCATCTTCAGTACCCAGAATTCGGCTTCCAGTTTTCTGATCTCATCACGAGGACAGTATTCCTCTTGCAGTAGTCGGGTGAAATCAGCCCATGGCATGGAGTTGGCACCGTCCAACCCCAGGGTTTGTACATGGGTATTCCACCATGTGAGGGCTGGTCCTTCCAGTGTTCCAGTTGCGAACTTCACCCGGTTCTCTTCAGCACATTCGCACATGGCGAATACAGATTCGACTTTCTCCACCCAGCGGAGCATCCCCACAGCTCCCTCAGTCCCCTTGAATTTGTGTGGGTGGCAGTTCAGGAAGGATTTAAAAGAACATCCTTTGTTGTTGTTGCCTTATGATCCTGTCAGTCAGAAACCAATGTCGTGTGTCAGAGCGTGTCAGCTATACTATGTTAGTCATGTTAGGCGAGTGTTAGTACCGTTGTTCGAGCCACTGGTTTCACTAGCAAGGCGGTTTGCCTCGTGCTCTGCCAGTATCTTGTTAACTCGTCTGTCAACCATCATCTTAATGACGGCTGCGTCCAGTGTTCGTCTAGGAGGGCGTGCATGTGATCCTCTTCCCGCCATAGATATTTTCTATACGGAAGGGACAGAATGTTAGTAAGTCAGAATGTTAGTCAGATGTTGTGTCGGAAGTCAGATCATATGTCATGTCAGAAGTTGTGTTAGCAACAGTCATAATGATACAATAGATAATAACAAAACATAATTCTCATTAATACCAGAATTGTAGTACAATAATTTCAAAAGGGAATAACATCACAAGTTCTTCGAGCACATCCCGCTCGTCTAGGCCAAAATAAAAAAAAAATAAATACAAGATAAAGTAGTCCACTAATCCGAGTCCATGGAGACATGTGAAATGTCACTAGCAGCGTCTCCGTCATCATCCTCCTCCTCCGGATCCTCATTAGGATCCTCATCAAAGTCCTCTTCTTCGAGGTCCTCGGCCTCGAATTCAGGACCATCCTCCTGTGGTGGTTCCTCAATAAACTGTGCAGCCCATGCGTTAAGCATGGCATCACTGGCCTGCACCATCGCCTGAGTCTCGGTTATGTCCGTCCGATTCTCAGTGATGCGTACATCATGCTCCTGCATGACGTCAACGATCTGTCCGTGCTGGGTCATCAGTTGAGACACTTGGAGACGTAGAGTCTCCACCTGTGCCTCCAATCTGTCGTTGCGTTCCTCCAGTCTCTCGTTCTGCCTCTCCAATCGATCGTTCTTCTCGCGAAGAACTCGGACCTCGCTCGACAGCTCTCCAGTCCTCCAAATCTCTCGTCGGGTGCAAGCAACGTGGGCCGCGAAGGCCTGCTCCAGTGGTACCCCAAGTGGTGGCAGTCGGTGTCCTGGGGTGGTATCACCAGGGAAACGGTATGGAGGTACTCTCTCCCCGATGATCCATCCCTGGATTATGGTGGGAAGCCATCCCCAATGTCGGGCCCGTGCCGCGTCTCTGGCCCGCCTACCCATCTCGGCGTCAACCTGGGCTACGATATCGTCGATCCGTCGACGACTCTCTGCCGCCAAATCATCTGTGTCCGTGGGTCTAGCTGCGCTCCTGTTAGCGTTGCTGTTGTTGTCGGCCATCCTGTAAGTTTCACGTTAGTAAGCAACAGTTCAACAAGTAACAATGTCATCAATGTGCAAGTTCTACGTGTAGTGTCTAGAGTTGAGCAATGGCTATAGTCTAAGTTTACTACATGCAAACCTAGTTCCCTATAACCAAGGCTCTGATACCAGTCTGTCACACCCCCAATTTCCCACTCGTGGTGTCAGTCCACGTGGGTGTGACGTGGCCAGAATCACAGCTCAAGGTCATATAGAACAACACTATATGCGTTTACAAATCCAAGTTTGACACATACACATAATAAAATAGTTTGCAGCGGAAAATAAAGTTATCATAACATGCAGCGGAAAGATAGTTGTTTACACAGCGGAAATTAAATTGACAACACAACATTGTTTAAACATAACCCAAAAGTAATTGTTTTTCAAAAGACTGATAACATGAATGCGGGATCCTATGCCCATAATCCCTAATGTGCATTCCTGCTCCATAGTCAGCTAGTTACCTGAGAATACAAGTTAGAAAAAGTGTCAACACAATGGTTGGTGAGTTCACAGGTTTTGATATACATATAGTAATAAAAGTGTGTCATGCTGTTTATCAAATGTTAGTACCGAGCCCTAGGCCCAAAGTGTTAGTGCGTCACTACCGAACTAGACTTGTTTGTCCTTGCCTCCGCTATGCCTCGTATGCATAGCAAGTTAGGTCAGAATTTGCACGGGTTATGACATCCAGTCAACATAGTGCCCCGTGGGGTTAGTCATTCCCTAATGGATCCATCCAAATCTACCACGTTGTTCGTACATTAACGGTAAGACTTTGTGAGGGCTTGTAACGAGTTCAACACTTAATGTTTGTCCAATAAACCAGCATACACAATAGTGTTTGTACAGTAATAGTGTTTGACTCGATGCAACTAGTATTCTCCCCCTATTTAAAAGCATTTGAAAAAGAGTAAAGAGGGGCCGTAAACTCACCTTAGTGATAAAAGTAGCAAGTAGCGTAAGCTCCTGATGTAGTAGTACGTGTCGGTCACCGGCAACCTATATCGTATACCGTACGTGAGTTCGTGTAAGTGACAGTGCTAGTGTTTGTGTTAGTGCTCGTGTTTGTGTCCAACAACCCTTGGTTGTTCATGTTTGTCCGTGTCGGTCCACATTGACCGTGTTTGCTCGTGTTGGTCCATATTGACCGTGTTTGACTGTGTTGGTCCACATTGACCGTGTTTGCTCGTGTTGGTCCACATTGACCGTGTTTGACTAGAGTTGACCAAAGTTGACCGTGTCAAGTCAACGACCCGTTGGTGAACCGTGTGCCGGTTTGTGAATCGTGTAGCAATCGTGTAAGTGTTTGTCGTGTGCAAAACGCGCAAATCGCGTTTATGGACAACTTACTATTTATAGTAAGTTTCCATTTATGGAAAGTTCACAAAGCATATCGGTGTTAGAGTTCTAGCATGCTCAATGGTCCTACGGGGTCATGTTAACACATAGCACATTATCATACAAGTTCATATACGTCGTTTATAGCATGTTAGTGCACAAAAGTTTCCTAAAATGGAAAGTTTCCATTTTTAGCATACGTGACATCGGAAACCATCTAACTTAACATCAAATCAACATATTATGTCATAACAAGTCATCTAGCATGTTCAAGTCATACAAAATGTTCTCGAGTCGGTTTTTATAAAAATAAAGTTACTAAATATAGTAACTTTGTAGTTTTTGCATCAAATCACCATTTAAACATTTCTAAACAACTTTTCATATCATCATTCATCATAATATGTCATCTAACAACATTTAATCATGTCAACATATCCGATTTCATCATCTATCAATATTCTTACCCAAAAAGTTACTAAAAATAGTAATAACACTAAATATGATCATAGACATCATCAAGACTACCTTCTAACACATCAAATCATCATGTTATCATCCTAACAACAATTCCACATACATGCATGTTCATGAACTCATCTCAAACAATACCTTGACCATAAAAAGTTTCTATAAATAGAAAGATTCATTAAAATCATAATTTTAACCATTTTAAGCAAATCTAACCATGGGTAATCCTTCTAACATCATCAATAAACATATCCATATACTCAAGATCATTCCAATACTCATGGATCGTACATGCATGGTGATATTTCAACACTTTGTGAACAAAACATGAAATCTATACATACACAACATCTTAGATCATCACCAAATGCATTCTAATCATGTTAGATCATCATAAAACACCTTAAAATCAATAAACCCAGAAGATAAATTCGTGCATGTGCACTATAGGTGCTTGCATGTGTGATTTACACATGCATGTGTGTGTAATAGTGTGAAAGACGAATTTTAAACCATAGAACTACCTTCAAAGCACCTAAGATCTCGAGATGAAGGTGAAAACAGTCTCTGGGGCTCCTGGAACTCTTGAATCGCTGGTCTTGACAAGAACAAGAAGGTGGTGATGGAGGATGAGAGTTTAGAGAGCTTCTTTCAAGGTTCTTGTGCTTCAATGTGTTCAAAAATGGCTTCTAATGGAGTAAAATGATGGTAGCAGAAGGTAGGAGATGAAATCAGTCGCTCTATGTCGTGTGAAACCGGAGAAAATGAGTGTGTAGGGTGATGATGAGCTTTGGGAGTTTAAAAAGGTGATTTTTGCGAATCTGGCGCCCCAGGCGTAACGCCTGGCGTGGGTTGGTTATGCCTGGCGTTACGCGCGGCTGGTTTGGATGAGGCGCCTGATTCCTCACCCGCGCGCATCGCCTATCGTGGGCGTCTCGGGTCAGGCGTACCGCCTGGCCTAAATGTCAAGCCCAATAAGCTTGTTTTGTTGTTCTGGGCCCATTCTTGCCCGTTTCTCGACTGTAGAACATCGTTCGAGCGTCGTTTGGACTCTAATAGTCAATTACTTGCCATAATTGGCTTGTGAGGTGTTTCTGTGCTTAAGTGTTGTGATGTTTACCAACGTTCGTGTGTTTTGACACGTGTGTGCTGTTTGCCGATAATTCCACAAATTATCTAGTCATGAGTCAGTGTTCGTACTGTCGTGCCACGTGTCACACTAAATTAATCTAATTCTAATGCCACGTGTACATAATGTATTTAAATAAACATTTAAATAAAATCAAAGCTGACCTGGAAATTACGGGGTGTCACAAATTATGTTTTGTATTATATTAGTTATTTAATTATGTTTTTTTATTATTTTTGTTATTTACTTGTTTATTTATTAATCTAATCTTTGTACCATTTGATTTATAATTTAAGAAATTAATTTTTATTTTATTTAAAAAAACATATAATTAAGGATTATTTTTTTAAAGAGATATATAATCATATATATACACATAAACATACATACATACATTTACACATACACTTAAGCAAATATATATACACATAAGTCTGCATACATTTACATATAATCACGTACACATAAGCACATGTGCATATATTAATCGCATGTATCAAACAAATGTATCACCACATATATAAACAAATATACGCATGCACTTAATAACAAACAACTATACAAATAGATTCTTGAATGTATGTAATCAAATACAAGCAACATTGTAGCATCACATCATTGAAACAAATCTATAGTGGCATGCACAGATGTATTCAAATACAAATTAGCCTACATGTAGCATCACATCATTCAACGAAATCCATAGTGGCATGCACATATGTATTCAAACACAAATTATCCTACATGTAGCATCACATCATTCAAACAAATCCATAGGGACACACACAGATGTATTCAAATACAAATTAGCCTAAACTTAACAAATCACATCATTCAAACAAATCCATAGCGGCACACACAGATGTATTCAAATACAAATTAGCCTACATGTAGCATCACATCATTCAACGAAATCCATAGTGGAACGCACAGATGTATTCAAATACAAATTAGCCTACATGTAGCATCACATCATTCAAACAAATCCATAGTGGCACGCACAGATGTATTCAAATACAAATTAGCCTACATGTAGCATCACATCATTCAAACAAATCCATAGTGGCACGCACAGATGTATTCAAATACAAATTAGCCTACATGTAGCATCACATCATTCAAACAAATCCATAGTGGCACACACATATTTATTCAAATACAAATTAGCCTACTTGTAGCATTACATTATTCAAACAAATGAATTAACACACATGTACAACCAAGATTAAACAAAACCCAATGAAAATGAAGAAATATGTTGGAGATCTTATTCACTAATCACTGATCACCTATTTCTTGAAGATATGATTCATTGATCACCCAATTGTTGAAGTATGTGTTCGTGTGCAAACCCAGTTCTTAATGATTTTATTGAACTACATATTTCGACACCTAAAATGTTATTTCGACCGTATCATTGTACTAAACGTTATATGTGTTTGTTCGAGCTCAACTCATGTGGAACCACACAATTAAAATAAAACCATTCTTTTATTTTATCAGTTTAAAAAAAATGACAAATGAAAATGATAAATTTTATTATGCATATATACATAAATATAAATAACAATAAAGATAATAAAAAAAGATAATTTAAAAAGAAAAAGAAAATGACACAAAAAAAGGAAAATAAAATATTTAGACAAATAGCGACGACATGTCATCGCTAAAAGTGCCATATTTTATTTTTCCAGTTTCTTTAAAAGAAAATAAAAAAAAACATTTTTTTATTTTAAGTTATAGCGACGACATTTCGTCGTTACTAATACCCCCAATTTTTTTAATTTTCCCGTTAAATAGAAAATGAATAATTCAAAATGAAATCTTTTAGCGACGACATGTCGTCGCTATGGGAAAGATGAAAAATTTCCCACCCTTTTCATATTTTCCCGGTTTAAAAGAAAATGAAAAAAAATTCAATACTTTATTTAGCGATGACATGTCGTCGCGAAAATAGATGATGCTTTTTTTGCGTTGACTAACCAGTTATTGATTGACACGTGGTGGAGGAACTTGGAAAAAAATCCTAGTGGTTTTGCGACGACATGTCGTCACTATAACTTAAACTGTGGCGACGTCAAAAGTCGTCGCTATAGACGTCGTCTCTATATGCCCAGATCCTTGTAGTGACTCACCTAAAAACTGTACGGAAATACTTGTTCTTCGGATCGGACGTGCGTTATCTTCAAATCAAACACCAACATCACACAAGATTACTAGATACCCTACACCATTTGAGCCCTGTCCCGACGATTTTTCGTCGCTATAGGTCAAATTGATCTGTCCTGACGACAAGTAGTTGGCATAGGGTTTGTCGGTATAAATTCGTACCAATAGATCAAAAAGTCGTCGGCATAGGGTTCGTCGGTACAAACTTCACCTATACCGACGACATCTAGTCGGTAGAAAACAAAAAAATTCAAAATAGGCCTATACCGATGACATCTAGTCGGTATAAACTAAAAAAATTTCAGAAAAGGCCTATACCAAAAAATTCGCAGGCGCCTGTCCCGACCACATGTCAGTTGCAATGACATTCATCGTCAGGAAAGGTTAAGTCGGAGCATGATCAATTTCTTGTAGTGATATCAAAGGCCAAGATTCTTTTTGACATCACAAGTATGTATGTATGCAAAACAACAAAACCAGTCAAGATTTTGATCTATATATTACTCTAGTCTCAAGTTATAATTTTATTATATATAATTGTTGACATATAGAAAATAACATATATATTTGAATTAATTATTGATAAAAAAATTATCTTTGCATTGAGAGAAATATTATGTGATCCAAAACAATATATATAATTATTGCTATTCTTTGTGGCTAAAAGTGAAATTCGAAAATACAACGCTTTGTTTTCTATATTCCGTGGATCTAAATACATTTTCAAAATTAAGTTCTAGAAACCCATAGCATGTATATGCCCAAAATGGTTTCTTGAACTTTGGTTAGATCCTAATCTAATACAAAGTTAATTGAAACCCTAATGATATCATTCCCAGTTCATCAAGAACAAAGAATTGCATGAAAAAGAACAAAAAACTCTACCTAAAAAACTCAGATTCTATTAAGGTTGCTACTAGTTGTTCCATGCAGTAAAATTAGGAGAACCAGTGTGAGCCACCACCAAGTTGGCGGTTCTCGCTGCAAGTGTGGGTATGGCGGTTGGTACCCAACCACCATAACCTGTAGATCCTTGATGATGGTGATAGTAAAAGCTTCCATCGTCGGTTTGGGATGAATCAGCAGTGGTGGTACCATTAGCCATCATATGGTTTATATAACCACCACTGCTGCCACCATATCCCATGATCGCCTGACGATCCCCTACGCCACCGCAATAACCATTATCCATTGAAGACGAATCCAAGCTCATGAGATTGTGAAGCACAGACGAATTCGACGTGGGTTGAAAAAGCTGATGATTATGTTGAAGATCTTGGAAACTTTGACCATCTGGTTCTTGCTGTTCTTGTTTGAACCATAATCGTTGTTGGTTTGAGGTGTTATGGTGTTGTGGGTAGTGCATGCTAAACGGTTGGGTGTGGGCTTGAGCCATTGCTTGGTGGTGGTGGTAGTCGATGGAGCTAGGCCATGTCATGGTGGCGTAGTTGTTTAGCCCTTCATGGGTCAGATGGGTGGTCATGTGGTCATCTTTGGTAGCCCTGAATAGCTCGGTGGCTGCTGATTTTTCTGCATCTTTGAGACGTTTGGCTGCACCACCGACTGGTAAGGTGGTGCTCTCAAGAATGCATTTAACATCATATCTGTTGATCTCAAAGTTTGTGACTGCGTTCAATCCACGAAATTTTATGGCTGCAATGTCATAGGCCTCAGCCGCTTCTTCTTGCGTACCTACAAATTTAAAATACAAAAATTATTTTTTCATGTGAAGTGTACACAAACACTACTTGAAATTATCACGTTGAAGTGAAATTATCACGCAGATAGATTATGTATGATAATTATCACGTAACTAAGAATGCTTAATACTTGTGTGATGACTTCACATGTGAATGAAATTATCATGTTGGAGTGAGATTATCAAACAGATAGATTATGTATGATAATTATCACGTAATTAAGAATGCTTAATACGTGTGTGATAACTTCACAAATGAATGGAATTATCCTGTTGGAGTGAAATTATCACGTAGATAGATTATGAATGATAATTCCATCTGAAAGTAGAAATGTTTGATAATTGCATGTATGTTTTAGCATACTTTCTACGTTAAGAACTTTGTATGTTAACCATCCCATATATATCATGATGCTTGTAACAAAATCTGACTCATGAATAGACATAAGAATCTTTTGTTTGGCTTTAGGGTCCTCATAGCCACAAACACATTTGATCCATCTTAATTTTAACATTGAGCATTTAACATTTATGGATAATCTAACAAATAAACAAACAATCAGTGTCAATAATTTTTTTTTTTTTCAATTTTTAGTTTAACGTTTTTCTCTAATTTATCTTTGATCACAAACCACTAATGTTAAATGTGTTCTTTTAGGGTTTGCTTTTTTACTTATGTTAATTTTACAAGTTAAGTTAAATGTATATGTAACTCGTTGATCATCCATATTGACAATGTATACATAAATTATTAATTAATGATTATGACGTTTATTTTAATTAATTTAAAAATAGATAAAAAAAATACCAAAAGTTCCCAAGTAAAGATCTTTGTTGCCTGCAACTCTCCCAATTCTTGCTTGCCATCTTCCGTGTTGATGGTGTCTGCAAATTACATATATCGTTACAATCAATGTTTTTATTCTCCACTCTATTCATTGAATAAACAATAAAAATAAATTTGAATAAAAAATCAAATCATTGATCATCAAATTAAATATACAATGACGTTATGTGACTCTATTTTTGATTGAAATTATTATTTTATATTATTTTTTTATCATTAATCTTCCAAAGTATATTTTGCAAGATTCTGATCCTTGTGGGCAAATATCATGTGCAAAATGGTTTCTTATGGTCCCATATAATCACTAACATTAATATATAACTATTTATTGTATGCAAAATATAGTGTCCGAAAGGGGATCTTAATTTTAAATAAAGAAATATTATCTAATATATGCAAAAACATATATAAAATAATATATATTTTTTCCTATATCATATTTCTTAACAACGTTAAGTAGTTTACTTTTATATTACACCTAATTTTGTTTTTTAAGAATTAAAATCAAATTATTTGTAAATATAATCACCAATTTCACTAGAGTACCACTACAAGATACTTTATCGTTAGCCGCAATTGATGTCGCTGCTGTTTATTTAACTAGAATAGAATACAAGTCCTCGAATCATATTATTATCAAATTTGTGTTGTTTGTTGCCACTTATAATAACCTTGCCGCCACTAAAGATAGCATTTCTTGTAGTATACAAACAATATAAATTTGCTATCAGCAATATATGTATATGTATATGTATATGTATATGTATCATATATCTAACATTAATGTACCTTGTGACGCCTCTATAGATGGAAGCACCTCGCGAGAAACCACTACTTTTTCTGTATATAAAACCAAAAAAAATTTCATCATTTATGTGCATTTCGTATAGAAACATACACGAGTAATACATATTGTTGAAATAAGTAGCTTTTTATAAAATGTACCTTCTAAGCGAGGCAACATATTCTTGTCTTGTCATGTTTTTCATCTCGTCGAGCTCTTTCTCATAATTGCTAATCTAAATGTGTTTCCATTTTCATTATTAAATAGATATATAAACAACAAATCATGTATCATTCCAAACTTAATTAATATAAAGATGATCTATATATATGATTGATAATTTAACCATATGCTCACATAAAAAATATACTATTTTGTATATGTTTTTGCACGAAAATGATCTATATACTTGCATAAAAAAATAATTATCCAAGAAAAATGATTAGGCACTGGTTAACACGAAGCTTATAACATCAGATTAAACACAAATAAACGCTTCAAAAATGACCATAAATAAGGGAACGAAAATAAAATCATAAAAAGATCCCATCAATTTTATAAGAAATCCAATACGTTTTTCTATAACGACTAGGATTTCGTGTTACCATTCAATGTTAAAAACTTTTTTAAGAGCAACTTTTTTTCATATTTTTTTATGCTATGACTTAAATCTACTAACATAATTTAAAGAGAAACATCTTAAAATCACAAATTACCGGAAAATTTGTAGTAGTTGTCGTGCCCCAATATTTCAATGCAGCTAGATCGTATGCTCTTGCGGCTTTGTCTTCCTTATCATAACCTCCTAATTATATATATAAAATTATTGTTACAAAATTTTTAAAGAAAGCTAAAATTTTATTTAAATAATTTTTATTTAAGGAAAATTAATTTAACCATTTAGCTTTTATTAGGCAGAAGAAAATAAAAAACACCTTTTTCATTTTATTAAACTTACCCAAATAAACTGCAAGAATATTGAATGATATCCCAGTTGAATCATTTATTAATCCATGCAAAAAAAAGGAAAA
Source organism: Mikania micrantha (assembly GCA_009363875.1). Lineage (NCBI taxonomy): Eukaryota > Viridiplantae > Streptophyta > Magnoliopsida > Asterales > Asteraceae > Mikania > Mikania micrantha. The sequence goes on along the minus strand of CM018682.1, from coordinate 81,815,378 downwards.
ACAAAAAGTAGATTAGTAGAATAATTATTTATTTATTGCTATTAATTAATTAAAATAAATATAAACTTTAATTTTTAATTAGTAATTACCTTGTCTTCCTTTACGAACTTGTCCTTCTCGTCTGCAACTATTATCCCATAAATGAGCCTCGTATCTCCCCGTCCATCTGTGCCTACACTAACCAAAAAACCCTAAATATATTTTAAATAAAAAATACATAAAATAAAACATTAAATAAATGAATTTTAAATATACAAATGATATTATTTTTTCACCTTGTAACACCACGGTAAATAGAAGTTCTTTGTCCAAACGTATCAATGGATTTCCGGGCAACCGCCTCCGTCACACCGCCACCGTTTTCGCCGTCCATTTGCTGCCGTTTATTGTCGGAAGACAAACTATCTCCACCACCGTCGCCGGTGCCCATTGAAAGTGAAAGCTCGTTGGTTGTGCCACCACCGGAGCCGGAAGAAAAAGCACTCATCGCCGCCGTGCCTTGAATCTCCGGCGACACATTTTGATTAGATGGAGTTGGGTTGTTTCTCAGCCAGTTCTTTATCATGGACAGACCAATACTACTGGTGGCGGTCGTAGTGGCGGTGGTGGCGGCGGTGGTTTCACTCACCGGAGCTTGCGGCGGAAGGTGGTACATATAACTACCGGTGTTCCCAACACTAAGAAAATTTTCAAACTTCAGTGGTGGGATTTCATTGCATGAACCACCACCCGCCATTAAAACCGATAACTCCGAGCTTCCCTTCATGTTGTTCCAATCTGTAAATTCACCAAGATGGTTTTTTTAGAATCTTGAAATTTTTATTTCTTCAAAAAAAATAAAAAAAAAAAACTTTTAAAATAATATAAAAAAAAAGGTAATGAGATGCATTTGAGACTATGAGTTGCACCAGAAAAACACTAATTGTTTCTAGCTATGAACAAAAAAGAACATAAAACAAACTACTACAATACTTTCAAAGATGAGAATGAAATCTTGATTGAAAACAAGTAGTATTTTATAATCTGAAAATGTTTATTTTTTTAAAAAAACAAAAACCTAATAAAATAATATAATATAAGATACTTGCATCTTTTAATTCTTATTTCAATGAACAAAATAGAATAAGAAACAAACTACTACTGCTAATGTTTAATCAGAACCAAAATAGGTTCAAAGACCAGATTGAATGATCAAATTAAAGTCTTGATTATGATCAAATTAAATGTTTATTTGTTCAAAAATAAAAACCCTATAAAATAATAAAATATAAAGATACTTGCACCACTAACTAATATTTCAACGAGCAAAATAGAGAACAAAACAATCTACTGCTACTAGCAGGCTTTAAATCATAACCAAATTAGGTTCAAAAATCAGAATGAATGATCAAAATGAAGTCTTGATTAAAGAATGAAGTAGTAAATTACAATCTGAAAATTTTTATTTCTTCAAAATAACAACAACCCTTTAAAATAATAGTTGTTATTTCAATGAACAAAATAGAACATAAAACAAATTACTACTACCAGTGTAAAATCAGAACCAAAATAAGCTAAAAAACCAGAATAAATGATCAAAATGAAGTCTTGATTAAAGAAACAAGTGGTGACTTATAATCTGAAAATCTTTATTCCTACAAAAAAAAAAGAACCCAATAAAATAGTACAATAAAAGATACTTAGCACCGCTAATATTTCTTATTTCAATGAAAACAAGACTATAACATAAAACAAACTACTACTACTACTTCTGTTTAAATCAGAACCAAAATAGATTCAAAGACCAAAATATATGATCAAAATGAAGTCTTGATTAAAGAAACAAGTAGTGAATTATAATCTGAAAATATTTACTTCTACAAGAAACAAAAACCCTATAAAATAATACAATAAAAGATACTTAGCATCGCTAATATTTCTTATTTCAATGAAAACAAAACTATAACATAAAACAAACCACTACTACTGCTGTTCAAATCAGAACCAAAATAGGTTCAAAAACCAAAATAAATGATCAAAATGAAGTCTTGATTAAAGAAACAAGCTAATTAGTAGTAATTTCTTCAAGCTTGAAGCAAACTAACCATGGTGATTATGGTAGGATTCAAGCAAACCAAACGGAGGAGGGAGGTTGAGAGAAGGTATGGAGGAGTGAACATGATTGGAACCCAAATCAAAGCATTCTCCGGTGCCGGAAATACTATCAGAGTTGAAGCTATCAACAATAGATGATTGTGAATCAACAATTTGTTGCTGATCTTGAGGTGACAGTGAGAAACCTAACCAGTTGTTCATTGATGCAGCCATGTAAACAGTTGAGAACGTGTTTTTGGATTATTTTTGATAGGAATTTAATGGGTTTATGATGAGTTCGTGCACATGGATGTATAGATTACAGGATGATGATCAGAACATAAATGCTCAAGGGTTAGATCAAATGAAAGAAAGGACATGAAGGGTCTATGAAAGAGAAACCCTGAAGAGAAAATCAATTGAAACACCCTTGTTCATACTATATACTTGTTCATTTTGTTGTGTAGAGTATTTAAATTCAATGTATGCACATTTTAATATTAAAAGATAGGTTTGAACAAAATTAAAGGTGTTAATTTTACTTAATGTTTATTGTAATAAAGGTAAATGGCCATGTGAAAATTACCGACAATTAATATGATTTACATTTTTTTATTCAATCAATGAAAGAAATTTGTTTTTTGTTGGACGGTGTACGACAAAAAAGATGAGACTAGTGAAAATTTGCACAGATTGTTTGGTTCCTATATCTTATGAAAAAGTAAGGTTTTAAATACTAAATATACTTAAAAGTTTAGAAATATGATTTAATTTCGTGGGAGGGTTTCTATACCGTCGGGTGTTGGATCGGGTTGTTTACTTCAAACAACACTTCACAACAATTTCTTTCTTTCAATTTAGCAGATGCGGAATATCTGTTAGAATGATCTCTCAAACACTCAATGGTAATCAAATAATCTTTGAATAATAGTAAGAACACAAGAATAAATTTCAAGCTCAAAGATATATTTCTCTCAAAGTTGTTCAAGTGTTACAACCAGCAAGCACACTAAATAGGTTTACAATGAGAGTTATATAGCCAAGGCTACAACCGTATACTCGTAGGAATACAAGTTGGGTATACTCAATGTTGTAAAAATCGGCCTAGGCGGCGCCTAGGCGCTAGGCGCTCATCTACTGTCTAATTTTTGGCCTAGGCGCTAGGCGGCCCAATCAGATTTTTATTTTTTTCACTTTTTTGACTTTTTTTGACTTTTTTATGGTAAAAAGGGACCAATTTCATGATTATTTATACATTTCTCAACCAAAAATCTTTAATATGTCTCTAAAACATCGAATCCAGGTAGTTAACATCGAAATTTATCTCTAAACTTTGAACTCAGTGTTTAAGTTTGCACTTTAAAGTACTTTTTTTAGTATATTTAAGTATATTTTTTAAAATTATTTGAAGTATTATATTAAATTATTGATATTGATGTGTGTATATAATATATATTTGTAAAATTATATATAAAAATTCCAATCCGCCTAGCGCCGATTAATCCCTAGGCGGTAGCTCGCCGCCCGACTAGCGCCTAGCGACTTCTACAACCATGGGTATACTAGACAATACATAAAGTAAAGCTTATTCTAGTATCTAAAGTGTCTTAACAGGCTAAGACACTTAATTACAATCATTACTAAAATAGACATTGACTTTACAAGAGACTAGCTAAATACAAAAGACATTTAATATTATTGATCTTCAAGGCTTCAGATGATCTTTTGCATTTAATGCAGCAGAGGAGAAGTAAGGTGTTGTGTCTGACTCTCGGTATGTTATCTTTATTGTAATCATACCAGCATGTCTGTTGTCAGCACCTTTTGTACCATAAAAGTAATCAGCTACAGTCTTTGTCAGAGGATTATCCTCGATAGTCTTTGTCTTTGTCTTTTGAGAATGCAGAGGAGAATCTTCGGAAGCCTTTGATCTTCGGAATCTCTGAAGCTTTAGATCTGTTAAGTGTTGGCCTTCCGAAGTGGTTTGTCTTGTACAGCCTTCAGTAGGAGTGAGTTACCCTTCGGAAGCAATGCTGCTTCCGAAGAGTAACTCCTTCCTTCCGAAGGCTGTTTGTCTCTGTAGAGTCTGGTACTTAGACAAAATAGAAGTTTGGGGAGCTTCAGCCTTTATTAGTCTTTACAGTCTCCCCCTAGGCTGATGCTACCAAAACTTCCTAATCTATTCTCCTTGTCTTCCTTTCTCCCCTCATAACTTGAGCTCTAGCCTTCACCCATTTGATGGCTATTCTCCCATCTGATCCATTATCAGGATTATCAAGAGGTAGCTTCTCAAGATCAAATACAAATGGTGGAGCCAACACCATCAGCTGCATTATATCCAGAACTTTTATTCCTCCATTGACTTTAGTGAGTGTGAACATCTTCTGTTGTTCATTAAAGCTCCACTTCATTATCTGAATGTATGAATGTGTATGCATTAAGGAGAGAATATCCTTTGGATGTTCCTTATGCTCTGATTGTTCTGGTGTGCCTTTTAAACAGGCTCAGAGTCAGAGGAGATGTTGGTAGTTCTCTTTCTTCTCCTAGCCATGGTCTTTCTTCTTGTCATTCGTGGTTTGGTTGTGACCATAGCTTGACTCCTCTGTTCTCTATTCTCTGGCCTGTTGGTCTTTTTCATTGGAGCCCACTGCCGCATCTGTTCTTGCAGTGGGTGTTGGGCATGCATCCATAGATCTAGGATGCTTTGTTCTCCTCTCATCTGCCTTTGATTGTTTCTCAGGATTAGGGTCTTTTGATTTATCTTTCTTTCCAGCCTTTGTACCCTTGTTGATCTTAATCACTGAGGAGATTGGTATTTTATCCATAGAAGGGCTAGATGGAGGAGAGACTGGTTCTTCCTTAGGGTTTAGGGGGAACATGTTGGGGAACATTGCCTTTGTAGCCTCCCCACACATGACTTCTTCACCCTTTCTAATTCCTGAACCAGAGAGGGGTATTTCAATTCTAACTCCTCCCCTTAAACCTAAGCCTAAGTTTAGGCTTGCCCTTTGAGCTTGTATCTGCTCCATAGAAGGTAACTCACCTCTGGCAATCTTGGCCTTGATATCCCTGACATGCATGTCCATGGTTGAGTTCTTCATAGGGCCTAGCTGCCGAGCATGGAAGCCATATTGTAGGAGGACGACCTTCATTTTGTCTCTGTAGGCTGTCTCCTTTTGTTTCTTTGTAAGTGTAACCATGGCTTTGGATGCAGCAGCTGCTTGTTCTTGCTGTTGCACCCTGTCCAGCTCGGCAGCCAATTCAGGTACTGACCAGAGCAAAACTTCATCTATATCATACCCCTTCTCCTGGAGAAGAGCAGAGAGTCTGATAAGCTTATCATCCAGAGAAGTGTCTGGTCGGCCCTTCTTCTTCTTAGGCATCCTCTCCTCTATTTCTGCTTCCTCCTCTGGGGTTAGTTTCCTTTTTCCTTTGTCCATTAATTTTGCCCTAGAGGAGATGGATCCTGTAGCCTCACCAGCTGATTCATCGGCAAATAGCTCCTTTGTGGAGAAATCATCAAGAATGACTGGGCCTTCAGAATCAGCTGCAGCTTCGGAGTTAAACTTAGCATTCAATGCCTCCTCCATTTGACCAACCATCTTGGGTGATTCCTTAGCAGCATCCACAGAGTGCTCAGGAGTGGAGAAGAGGTCTTCAGCAGCCTTTGTCCCAGAAGGGGACACAGGTTCCATGGAAATAGGTTGTTGTTCTTGAGTGGGTTCCTCCATGGCAACCTGAGCTGCAGTCTTAGAAGGAGACTTAGTCCTAGCAGGGGACTGTTGTGCAACTTCCTCTTCTCTAGCTTCTGATTCTAACCCTGCTACAGATGATGCTTTCTCCCCTTTTTTGGTAGCATCAGGGGAGACCCCCAGAAAAGTAGTTGTAGCAGGATCAGGACAAAAGGGTGTGAGAATGATTGGGGGACGCCTCCTGAGGTCCAAGATAGTAGCCTCCTTGGCTTGGACCTCCAGCCTCAAGGTAGCAACCTCAGCTTCCAAGTGAGCTACCCTGGCTTGGAGAGATGAGATGGTGGCCGTCAATTCCTTGGTTTTGGTGCCCTCATCCACCTGAGTGGAATCATTGGGCGATGGAGTCCTAAGCCTGGCTCCTGCACCTCCACCACCAGCTGTGGTTTCTTGGCACCCTGGGTTCCCCTCATTGAGAAGGGCTTCAAAGAAGTCCTCCCCAGTGTGGGTTTCCGCAGATGAGGTCCTATCGCTTGTACCACTGTTTTGAAGAACCTGAGAAGGTTCAGCAGTAATGGCAGCCTCATCTACATTGACCCCTTCTGAACTCCAGGGGTCAACCTCTGAAGTGGTTGGCTCTGGGTCAGGGAACCTTGCTTGTAACTGTGTCACCACTCTCATAAGTGTTTGGGTAGTAAGAGAGTGTGGGTCATCCAAATCTACAACAGAGGGCCCTTGAGCCTGGGTGAAAGGATTGGTGGGGGGCATTTCTAGGTGATATGATCCTGGAGACTTGGGAGACAGTCTCTGATCTAGTGGAGCTGCTTCATAAGAAGCAGACTCAAGCATTTGGGTATCCCTTTGGGTATTCTCAGGTATGTATGGTGACATACTCTTAGGGCTTTCAGGTAGGCTGAGGGCAGCCACAGGTTCCAGAGGAAGAACCTGTGGAGTAACAGCAGGTGTGGCCTTCACTTTAGGTGGAACTGTGCCCTTGGTAGTTCTTTTCACCTTTTTCTTAATGGTTTCAGAAGAAGGAGCTTGAACAGCTGTAGATAGCTGTTCAGGGGTTCGGCGGCGTTTGTAGGTGATTTTGATGGGATGGGGAACAGTTGTGGAAGGTGTGGGTTCAGAATCTGTGGGTGCAACAGAGCTTTCACCTTCTGGAGTAGGTAACTCCATGGAGTGGAGAAGAGGAGTGAAGTTCCCTGAGAATTGGGTACTCTTCTTCTTCAACTGAACAAAAACCTTGGAAGAGACCTAGGGAACTTTATATGTATTCCTAGTTAGTGAGAGGACAAAACCCAACTCACTATCAAAGATATGCTACAAAAACCTGAAAAAAAAATTTCTTTGGAGACGAGATATTGTCTACCAAATTATTGAAAATAAAATCAGAAAAGTTAAAGAGTTGGTTGGAGACCAAGCCATGAATAGCCGAAGCTAAGTCATATGGAACTTGATCCCAACCACCTGTCTTATTAGATAGACAGTGCAAAAAGACATGTATGAGATACTTGTAATTATAGGACACTCTACCCTTCAAATAAGTTGTTGTAGGGAGAGGACCTTCGTATCCCACAGACCTAAAGGTCGATGTACCTCATCCATTGTGAATGAGACCCTTCCCCTGGCATCACTGAGTTGAAGATGCCGACAGATGGTCTCCACAGTAATAGAGATAGGATGAGCATCAATGGTGGCATGCAAGATCCTACCATTGGGAGTTGTAGAAACGGAACATGAACCCCAAAATTGCTGGTGATGTGACTCATACACCAGGGGTTGAATGGTAAGAGCGAACAAATACCTGCTCCTTTTAAGGAACGAGATGATTGGAGCGAAATCAGCGTCATTATCTGCTGATAACTCCGCAGGATGATTGTGAGCAGGCTTGAATGCAAGAAGAGCCATGGTGATCGTAGAATTTTAGGTTTAGTTTGGAGAGAAAAGGGAAAATCGATTTGAAATGAAACAGTGAGAGAAAGTGGACGAGCGGGAGACCTTTTTATACCTTCGGATGTCAACATTTAATATAGAGTCACATTAAATTTTGAGATCCGGATGTCAGAAAAAGGTCTTCCGAGAACAGCTGTTTTAATGTTCAAATTTTGCTAAGGACAGAGTCGCTTCCAAGGGGATTATTTATCGGAAGTAGTTAATAGGACCAAAGATGTTCTTCGGAAGATACTTACTTCCGAAGCATATATAAATATATTATCGGAAGTGTATCTTCTGAAGGTTTAGATAAATTCATCAGAATAATGGTTCTTTGGAAGACATCTTCTTCTGAAGAGTAAGTTCAGAAGATTGAACTTCCGAAGGTATAATGTATCGGAAGGATAATACTTCAGAAGAGAATTTTTCTTCTGAAGTGTGACTTCTTCCGACATTAGAAAGGAAGAATGCTTCCGAAGGCTGAAACTATCTTCTGAAGAGTAATTACTCATCAGAAGATAATCTAAGTTTTTCTTCCGAAGAATTGTTCATTCCTTTTAAGTTCATTTACTCAAAGTTAATCATGCCAATGGCTGTTATTAAATACCTGAATCTTCCTTCATCAAATGCCTTGGTGAAGAGATCAGCCAGATTGTGTTCTGTATCAACTTTGACTAGATGAATCAATTTCTTCTCTACACAATCTCTGATGAAATGATACTTGATATCAATATGCTTGGTCTTGGAATGCTTGACAGGATTATTGGTGATAGAGATTGCACTGGAATTGTCTATCTGTATAGGAGTATTGAACAGCTCTACTCCATAATCCTTCATCTGATTTTGAATCCATATAACTTGTGCACAGCAGCTAGAGGCAGCTATGTATTCTGCCTCTGCAGTAGAGGTAGAAACACATGACTGTTTCTTGCATTGCCAAGACACAATTCTGGATCCAAGAAATTGACATCTTCCTGATGTGGATTTCTTGCTAATATTGCAACCTCCATAATCACTGTCAGCATAAGCCATGAACTGAAAGTCTTCATTTCTAGGATACCGTAATCCTAGACCTGGTGCTCCTTTGAGGTATCTAAAAATTCTTTTCACAGCAAGCATGTGTGAAACTTTGGGATTTGCCTGAAATCTTGCACACAAGCAAGTTGCAAACATTATATCAGGCCTGCTTGCTTTGAGATACATCAATGAACCTATCATTTCTCTGTATTGATGTTGATTAACATCCTCCCCCTCAAGGTCAGGGCTAAGAGATATTGTCTTGGACATTGGAGTACCTAGAGCTTTGCAATCAGTAAGCTTGAATCTTTCAAGAATATCCTTGACATATTTTGATTGACTAATAAAAATTCCTGTAGGAGTTTGTTTCACCTGTAGTCCAAGAAAGAAAGTGAGTTCTCCCATTGAACTCATTTCAAACTTGGACTTCATCAATATTCAAAGTCCTTGCAGAGAGATTCATTGGTAGAACCGAAGATAATATCATCAACATATATCTGGACTAGCATGATATGTTGATTAAACTTCTTGAAAAAGAGAGTTTTATCAGTTGTTCCTCTCTTGAAGTTGTTAGCCAATAGAAAAGAAGATAAAGTTTCATACCATTTTCTAGGAGCTTGATGCAGCCCATACAGAGCTTTATCAAGCTTACAGACATGATCAGGAAACTTTGGATCTTCAAATCCAGGAGGATGACACACATACACCTCCTCATCAATTCTTCCATAAAGAAAGGCACTTTTCACATCCATTTGAAAAACCTTGAAGTTCTTGGCAGCTGCAAAGGCTAAAAATATTCTGATTGTTTCAATTCTTGCAACAGGAGCAAATACTTCATCATAATCTATGCCTTCTTGCTGAGTGTATCCTTGAACAACCAACCTTGACTTATTCTTAATGACAACACCTTTGTCATCCTTCTTGTTTCTGAACACCCATTTTGTTCCAATGGCATACTTTCCCTTAGGTAAAGGGCAAATCTTCCAAATTCCCTGCCTTTCAAACTGAAGAAGCTCCTCCTGCATGGCTTCTACCCAACTGTTATCTTTCAACGCCTCAGTAACTTTCTTTGGTTCTATTTGTGATAGAAAGCAAGAAAACAAACAGTTGTTTGATTCATGCATAGAGCTTCTTGTTCTTACTCCTTCTTCAACATTACCAACAATGTTCTCAACTGGATGGGTGTTATGGATGCGAGTTCTAGGAATCACATCTAGCTGAGAAGCTAAATCCAGATTTCTTGACTCAAGGTTAGGAAGTACCACCTCAAGCTGGATTTCTGGCAGATCTTGTGGTCTTTGGGATTGGACTGTTGTAGGATCACTTTCTCTGGGAGAAGAGGTTTCTAGAGTGTTAGTTTCAACTGAGGGACTCACATCTTCTTCTTGACTCATTGGAACTGTAGTAGAGTCACTTAAGGGAACATCATGAGATGTGTTCACTGTCTCAGATTGTGAGACATCATTATGTGCTGAAGTGGATTCTACCAAGATTTGTCTAGAAGCTATTGGCAGTTCAACACGAAAGTCTTCTTCTCTTGTGGACTGAGAGAAGTCTGTGGTAGTTGACTGTGACTCTGGAACATACTCTCTCACAAGATTAAATGCAGATGTAAAGCTATCAAGATCAAATAGCCAATCAGGGCCAGTTCCAGGCTTATTAATAGTATGTTCATTGAACTGAACATTTGCAGACTCTTCAATAATTCTAGAAGCTTTGATGTATACTCTATATGCCTTTGCATGTGAAGAGTACCCAACAAAGTAGCCATCTGCTGATTTTCCAGTTGGTATTCAAGATGGTGCACTGACATCCAAATGGTTTGAGAAATCCAATAAATGGCTTTCTCTTATGCCAAATTTCATAAGGAGTCATACCATGTGTCTTAACTACCAATACTCTATTTTGGACATAAAAGGCAGTGTTGACTGCTTCTGCCCAAAAAGTTATTGGAAGTTTGGCATCAGACAACATGGTTCTTGCAGCCTCAATTAGTGTCCTATTCCTTGTCTCAGCAACACCATTTTGTTGTGGAGTCCTAGGAGCACTAAATTGTCTTGTGATACCTTTAGATTCACAAAAAGAATTTACAATATGATTCTTGACTTCTGTTCCTTGATCTGATCTGATTATTTTTACATGGTGATCACTTTCATTCTCCACCCTAAGTATGAATGACTTTAGGGTCTCGGCAGTTTCATCCTTGGTACTTAAGAAAAATACCCAGGTGTACCGAGAGAAATCATCTGTGACTACCAAGCAATATGATTTTCTACCAAGACTTTTAACACTTGTGGGGCCAAACAAGTCCATATGAAGCAAATGCAGGACTGTTGTGATCGAATTTGTCTCTTTGGCATGATGATATGTTTTGTGCTGCTTACCTTTCAAGCATGCAACACATTTATCAACACAGATGAATTCTTTTGTTGGTAAACCAGTTACTAGATTATTTTTGACAAGTTTATTCATATTTTTAAGGTTTACATGACAAAGTATCCTATGCCAAAGAGATGATTCATCAAGTGAAGCTTTTGAGACAAATCAACTTATATTACTAAGTGGTGCAGCTGTGCTCATGTCTAGCATGTACATGTTGTTTCTTCTTGGAGCCTTGAGCAGGATTTGATCATTTGGAACTACAAATCCTGGCTTCAGAACTATGCATTCATGCTCAGTAAACAACATGTTGTGCTTTTGATCACTCACATGTGATACACTCAGTAAATTGTAATTTAGTTCCTTTACAAAATGCACATTCTCAAAGCTTACCTTGCTATTTGTGATTATGCCCCTACCTGTGATGTAACCTCCCACTGGATCATTTCCAAATGCAACAGACCCTCCAAAGAATGGCTCATATTTGTGAAAGTGAGTCTTGTTTCCTGTCATGTGCCTGGAACAGCCACTGTCAACTATCCACAAGTTGCTCTTTGATTCCTGCTGTCCCTGCACATGATCAGAAGTGAATTAGTTCCTGATGGGAACCCAAGCCCATGTGGTCTTGGGTTTTCCATTTGCATCATTGTAAGTAAATTTCTTTGACATCATCTTAGTTGAAACAGATGATGATGTTGGTGGGACAGGTAGTTGAACAGACGGTTCAGCTATTTCCTTCTTCTTCCATATCAGCTTGACTTTAGAGATTGTAGGAAGAGTTTGCTTCTTTTGACAGTCATCGGAAGCAGTTTTATTCTTTCCTTCTGATGTTCTTTTTCCAAAGAAATAGGCTTTCTTGGGTTTGTAGGAAGACTTCTTTGCATGTGCTTTCAATATTCTCTTTCCTTCTGAAGCCTTCTTTTCATGTGCTTCCAATGCCTTCTTTTCCTGTGCTTCCAATGCCTTCTTTTCGGAAGCCCTCTGATTTTGTTTCTTCCGACTATCAGAAGTACTTGCTTCCGATGCTTTCTTTGCTGAGTTTCTTCCTTGTTCTTCTGAAGAAACAGATGACTTGCTCCAGCTCTTCTTTCTTCCTTTTCCTTTTGTTTCAGAAAACATTCTGCTTCTTGGATTTTAGAAGCAATCAGCAGCAAAATGATTCTTCTCACCACACATCAGACACATAGTCTTATTATTGAGAGATTGTTGATGTTGGTCTTTGTTGAAGAAGGTTGAGCTTTGGTTCACAAAGGTTGATTGTTTGGGTGTTCCAATAGGCTTGTTGACTGGGAGATTTACTGTTTTCCTGAAAAATTGGCTTTTCTCTCCTTTGATCTACCCCTTTTAGACTTGTCAGATGGACAAGTAACATAGTCATATGAGGAGGTACTCCCAGTTTGTATGTTTTTAGCTTTGACAAAAACTGATGAATGTTTCTTAGTTTTTTTATTTCTTTTCTTAATTTTCAAAGCTGGTTTTTCTATTTCTAGATTACTGGGAGTATCATCCTTATCTGAGCATGCTGAGCTACTTGGGTTCAGATCAGAGAGGTTATCATTTTGAGCCACTTTGTGTATGTCCAACTCATCATCATACACAAGATTAGTTACTGGTTTACACCTAATTTCCACTATAGGAGTATAGGCAGATGGAGGCTCCACCCTGTTATAACCCAAACCAGCCCCCATTTTCTTTATCAATTCGACTGTGTCACTCATTTTGAAAAGTTTTTCATACTTTTCACCTTGGCTCAAAAATTTGTCTCTGTAAGACTCAGCCAATACAAGTTCTGTCTTGACAGTGGTTAGTCTTTCTAAAAGATTGTTAATTTGACACTGTTTGTTAGTGTCTTCATGTTTTAAGCTGGAAATAGTCTTTTCCATTTCCTCAATCATTTCTTTGTAATTTCTTTCAGATTCAAAGAAATTTGCCTTGACAACTTGTAAGGACTCAAGTTCATTACAGAGTTGAGAATTTATCATTTTAAAAACATTTAACTTCTCTAAACATTTAGGTGTGCACATATCATCAATTACCTTGAATGAAGAAGTTGAGTCATTTGCCATCAAAGCACTGTTGGAAATGGAAGCATCCTCAGCTTGGAGGCTCCAATCTGCAAAGTCCTGTTCTGCAACATTTGCATTGTTTGATGAATTTGATGGTCTTTGATGAGGTTGCTCAGATGTTGATGGTTGAGTGCCTGTGGACTTGCACTCCCTGGCAAAATGCCCTAGCTGTTGGCAGTTGAAGCATTTGAGCTTAGACTTGTCAAGCCCAAACCTAGTCTTCATGTTGTGCTTTTTGAACTGCCTGTCAGTTCTTTGATAGAACTTCTTTGCTCTATAGGAGATCATGGCCATCTGATAATTGATGTCCATCTCCTCAAGATCATCTGCTGGAATGCCATCTAAGTCTTCCTGGCACAAGTGAAAGTAGTTGGTTTCCTTAGCCATGAAAGCTCCTTGCCCAGAGGTCAAAAGTGGAGTTGGGTTGGAAAAAGGGTTTGTGTGTGTGGTTGATGGAGTTGGTGTTTCAGGAAATGTGACATTGGGTGTGGAGATAGGGTGGTAGATAGGTTGATAACTCTGGTAAGGAGAATTATTGATGGGTACATAGAGTGCTGCTGAACCAGAAGTTATATGAGTGAGTTTAGGTTCCTGGGCATCTATTTCCATCTGATAAGCACTGAGTATACCAAACAGTTCACTTAGCTACTAACTCATCAGCAAGATGAACATACCTGAGATATTGAGAAGTCATCTTCTCATTGTTTTGTTGACAGAAGTTCTCGAACTTCTGTTTCAGCATGTCCTTCTTATTTTCTTTGACATCTTCAGATCCTTCATACATTTGCTGTAGAGAGTTCCACAGCTCTTGATCAGATTTGCATTTATTGAATGCATGTATGATTGAGTTAGGGATGGCCATCTGGATGAGCCACAAAGCCTTCGAGTCCACCTCCATTCTCTTGTAGTCTTCATCTGAATAGAGAGCTGGATCTTTTGGCACAGGAGCTCCACCAGCACCAGCAGCAGGAACAGTTGGGATGAAAGGCCCTTCAAGAACTGACTTCCAGAGTTTGAAGTCCTGATTCCTGATGAATCCCTCCATCCTGACTTTCCATGTGTCATAGTCTTCTGGAGTAAACATCGGTGGCTTGTTGAGAGTACCATTCTCTGTACCATGTTTGCTTAGAGCAGCCATTCAAACAAACACAGGAGATATGAGTTTTGAAGTAATGAGATTTTAGAATAAATAGAACTGATAACTTAAGGATGATTAATCACTTAAGTTCAAGAGCCAATGCTCTGATACCACTTGTTGGATCGGGTTGTTTACTTCAAACAACACTTCACAAGAATTTCTTTCTTTTAATCTAGCAGATGCAGAATATCTGTTAGAAGTATCTCAAAAACACTCAATGGTAATCAAATAATCTTTGAATAATAGTAAGAACACAAGAATAAATTTCAAGCTCAAAGATATATTTCTCTCAAAGTTGTTCAAGTGTTACAACCAGCAAGCACACTAAACAGGTTTACAATGAGAGGTTATATAGCCAAGGCTACAACCGTATACTCGTAGGAATACAAGTTGGGTATACTACACAATAAATAAAGTAAAGCTCATTCTAGTATCTAAAGTGTCTTAACAGGCTAAGACACTTAATTACAATCATTCCTAAAATAGACATTGACTTTACAAGAGACTAGCTAAATACAAAAGACATTTGATGTTGTTGATCTTCAAGGCTTCAGATGATCTTTTGCATTTAATGCAGCAGAGGAGAAGTAAGGTGTTGTGTCTGACTCTCGGTATGTTATCTTTTTTGTAATCAGACCAGCATGTCTGTTGTCAGCACCTTTTGTACCATAAAAGGAATCAGCTACAGTCTTTGTCAGAGGATTATCCTTGGAAGTCTTTGTCTTTGTCTTTAGAGAATGCAGAGGAGAATCTTTGGAAGCCTTTGATCTTCAGAATCTCTGAAGCTTTAGATCTGTTAAGTGTTGGCCTTTCGAAGTGGTTTGTCTTGTACATCCGAAGAGTAACTCATTCCTTCCGAAGGCTGTTTGTTTCTGAAGAGTCTGGTACTTAGACAAAATAGAAGTTTGGTGAGCTTCAGCCTTTATTAGTCTTTAGATCGGGAAAGGTCCGACGTATCATATTAGTATTCTTGTAATGAAGTTTGGGTTAAATGACTACAATATTCTTTGCTTGCTTTGTGACAAATTAAAAACTATTCAAGCAATTAATCGTATTTATGTGTGTAAAGATAATTAGGACTCGTGCTAGGGGTGTTCAGAATAACCAAAAAGCGTTTAAAACCGGTAACCAAACCGAACCGTATCCGTAACCGAAAAAACCAAATCGAATTCAGAATTCGGTTTTTGGTTCGGTTTCTAACCGTATCCGAATTCGGTTTTGGTTCGGTTAACGGTTTCAAATTTTTTTTAAATTCGGTTTGTTCGGTTAACCGATTAAACCGAATTCATATTCAAATTTATATTTTTATTAAAAATATATGAGGCTGAATTCGGTTTATATGGTTGAATTCGGTTTGTTTGGTTGAATCCGGTTTATTCGGTTTTTAATTGATTTATTTGGTTTCTAATTGGTTTGTTCGGTTGAATTCGGTTTGTTCGGTTCTAATCAAAACCGAACCGAATTGAATTCAGTTCGGCTAACCATTTCCCAAACTCAGTTCGGTTTGGTTCGGTTAACGGTTAGGGAAATTTAAAGTCTAAATAATCTCGTTCTCACCAAAACAGCTTAGACACGTGATGAAGGGTGATGAAAAAACCTTTAAAGGCTAAATAGTCTTTGGAAGAATAATGTTTTTCATTTAAGCATTTGGAAGACTGAGAATTTATGAATAGTGATATTATCCTTCTCATGGTCCAGGATGTTGGATCGGGTTATGTAAATCTACACAACACTTATCACAAGTTATCTTCTACAAAGTTGATAGTTACGGGAACTCTATCAACTTAGTTTGTAAAAACAGATTGAAGCACAATATGGAAAACAATTATTAGTTCAAGGTCAAATTATATTGCATTCAACTGTTAAGCTTTTCAACACTTAGCTCAAGCATACACTTATATTTTGCTAACTAACAAGTGAGCGTATTTATACTAAGACCTACAGCTGTATCCTCATAGGGATACAAAGCTGGACAAAATACTAGAAACAAACTAACGCTAAAACTAGTATCTGTTATGGACTTGACAGCCCAAGCCATATTAATTACACTTAATACAAAAGACTCCATTGACTTTCATAATTAATGCCTACACTACAAAAGGCATTTAATAATTGTTATCTTCTATGCTTCTGACAAATCTTCTTTGCTGCTGACTTTCACAAGAATGTCTTCTTTATTTGTCTTCGGAAGAGAAATCAACTCTGAATATATCTACAAGTATATGGAATCTGTCAGAAGTAAGTCTTCGGATGTCGTATGTACATTGAAGCTGCTGAGATGGTTGTCAGAAGCTTTCGGTCTTCAGAAGCTCTTGTGTTCAGAAGCTTTGATCTTTTAAATCTTCTAAGTGTTGAGCTTCTGATAGCTGAGGAGGTCTTCGGAAGCTTTTCTCTTGTATAGCCTTCAGCAGGAGTGAGTTATCCTTCGGAAGGAATGTTTCTTCCGAAGAGTAACACCTTCCTTTCGAAGGCTGTTTGTCTTTATAGTAAGACTTATGGAAATTTACACATGGACTTGGAAAGTTTTGGAGAGCATTTGCCTTTATAATTTTACAGTCTCCCCCTAAGCTGATGCTTCCAAAACTTACTATCTTTCCCGTTTACTGGCTATTCTCCCATCAGATCCATTATCAGGATTATGGAGTGGGAGTCTCTTAAGATCATACACAAATGGTTCTGCTATGATCATCAGCTGGAAAAGATCCAGCACCATTATTCCTCCATTTGATTTAGTGAGGGTGAACATTTTTTGTTGTGCATTGAAGCTCCACCCTACTATTGGAATATATGCTCGAATGGGCTCTGGATCTCTTCTAGGCTCTGAATCAGACTCAGAGTCAGAGGAGCTAGCAGTTCTCTTTCTTCTTCTAGCCATGGTCTTTCTTCGTTTCTTCTTGGGTTGGACCGTGACCATGGTTAGATCTCTCTGATCTATGGCCTCTTGAGCTTCCTCATTGGAGCCCACTGCTGCATCTGTCATTGCAGTGGGCTCTAGATCTGCAGTCTCAGTTCCAATGTGCTCAGCCTCTCTCCTCTTATCTTCCTTTGATTGTTCCTTAGGATCAGGATCTTTTGATTGTTTTTTCTTAGCAGCTTTTGAACCTTTGTTGATCTTGATCACTGAGGAGATTGGCATGTTGTCGTAGGAAGGACTGGAGGAGTGATAGGTTCTACCTTTGGGGCTGTTGGGAACATGGCTTCTGTAGCAGCCTCACACATTACCTTTTCTCCTTTTCTGATCCCAGAACCAGAGATGTTTATTTCTATGGTGACTGCTCCCCCTAAGCTTAAGTTCAAGCTTGCTCTTTGAGCCTGGATCTGCTCTATAGAAAGTAACTCACCTCTGGCAATTTTGGCTTTTATGTCTCTTACGTGCATGTCCATGGTGGAGTTCTTCATCAGCCCGAGCTGCCGCAGATGGAATCCATACTGTAAGAGGATGGCCTTCATTCTGTCCCTGTAGGTGGCCTCCTTTTGCTTCTTTTTGAGGACCACCGCGGCTTTAGCTGCAGCAGCTGCCTGTTCCTGCTGCTGCACCCGATCCAGATCTTCAGCCATTCTGGGTACCGACCAGAGTAGGATCTCATCCACATTATAGCCCTTCTCTTGGAGGAGGCCTGAGAGTCTTGTTATTTCTCCATCCAGGGAAGTATCCGGTAGGCCCTTCTTCATCTTTGGCATCCTCTCCTCCTGCTCAGCTTCCTCCTCTGTGGTTAGTTTCCTTTTTCCTTTGTCCATAAAGTTCAACCAGAGGAGATGGATCCTGTAGCCTCACCAGTTGGTTCTTTGGCAAATAGCTCTTCTGTGGAAGAATCATCAATTATGATTGGGCCTTCAGAAGTAGCTACAACTTCGAAGTTAACCTTAGCATTCACTGCCTCCTCCAGTTGACCAACCATCTGGGAAGATTCCTTAGTAGCATCCATAGAGAACTCAGGAGTGGAGGAGAGGTCTTCCTCAGCCATTGTCCCAGAAGGGGACACAGGTTTCATGGAGACAGAAGGTTGTTCTTTAATGGGGTCCTCCATGGCAACCTGGGCTACAGTCTCAGAAGGGGACTGTTGAATTTCAACAGGGGACCTGGGCTCCATAGAGATGTTTGAAGTAAGTTCCTTCTCTATCTCTATGGATGCCCCTAACTCTTCGGAAGAGGAGGAGGAAGAGCTTGAGTAGTGGAAGTAAGTACCCAAGAACTCATTCCATTCACTGTCCAAGGAGCTCATGAATAGGGTGGGTTCTTGGGCAGCTTCCTCCTCCCCTGCTGTTGAAGGGCCTGATCCTACAAGTTGTCCCATCTCCCTCTTTTTGGAAGCATCAGAGGAGAGGTAGGTTACCTTAGTAGGATCCGGCTGGAATGGTGCACATATGATCGGGGGGCGGCACCAGAGGTAAAAGATGGTATCATCTTTGGATTGGACCTCCTGCCGCAGGGTAACAACCTCAGCTTGAAGTTGAGCTATCCTGGCTTGCAAAGTGGAAATAGTTGCCGTCAATTCCTTAATGTTTGTGCCCTCATCCACCTGAGTGGAATCACTGGGCGATGGAGTCCTGAGCCTAGCTCCTGCACCTCCACCACCAGATGTGGTTTCTTGGCACCCTGGATTCCCCTCATTGAGAAGGACTTCAAAGAAGTCATCAGCAAGGTGGGTTGCCATAGGGGAGGTCCTAGTTCCTGTAACACTGTCCTGAGGAACCTGAGAAGGTTCAACAGTAGTGGCAGCCTCCTCTGTATTGACCTGTTCTACCCTCCTAAGGTCAACCTCTGTTTTTGTAGGATTTGGGTCAGGGAACCTTTCCTGTAACTGTGTCTCCACTCTCAATAGTGTTTGGGTAGTGGGTGAGAGTGGATCATCCAAAGCAAAGGTAACGAGTTCCTGAGCCTGGGTAGAAATATGGGTGGGGGCATTGATGGGTGATAAACTCCTGGGGACTTGGGAGACAGTCCCTGATCTAGTAGAGTTGCTGCATCAGAAGCATACTCAATTATGGGGGAATCCCTTTGGATATTCTCATGTATGTATGGAGACACACACTAAGGGCTTTCAGGCTGATTGGGGGCTGCCACTGGTTCCAGAGGAAGAACCAGTGGTGAAGTGGCAGGTGTGGTTTGCACCTTAGGTGGAAGTGTGCCCCTTACAGTTCTTTTCACATTTTTCTTGATAGGTTCAGAAGAAGGGGCCTGAACAGCTATAGAGAGCTGCTAAGGGGTTCGTTTGCGTTTATAGGTGATTTTAATGGGGTGAGGAATAGATGGGGAAGGTGTGGGTTCAGCAACTGTGGGTTCAACAAAGCTGTCACCTTCCGGAGCAAGGAGCTCCATAGAAGGAAGAAGAGGAGTGAAAGTTCCAGTGAACTGAGCACTCTTCTTCTTCAGTTGTACAAAAACCTTGGCAGTAACCAAGGGGATGTTATAGATGTTCCCAGTCAGTGAGAGGGAGGAGCCCAACTCACTGTAAAAGATGTGATGTAAGAACATGGGATACATACAAAACTTCTTTGGCGACGAAAGATTGTCAGCCAGGTCAATAAAGATGAAAGCAGAAAAGTTAAACAGTTGGTTTGATATCAAGCCATGAATAGCCGAAGCTAAATCAGAAGGAACTTGATCCCAACCATCTGTCTTATTAGATAGACAGTGCAAAAATAAATATATGAGGTACTTGTAATTATAGGACAGTCTACCCTTCAAATAGGTTGTTGAAGGGAGAGGACCTTCGTACCACAATGACCTGAAGGTCACTGCTACCTCATCCCTGGTGAATGAGACCCTTCCCCCAGCATCATTAAGTTGAAGATGCTGACAGATGGTCTCCACCAAAATGGAGATAGGATAAGCATCAATGGTAGCAAGAAGAGTTCTACCATTGGGAGATGAAGTGATGGAACAAGATCTCCAAAACTGTTGGTGAAGAGATTTATACACCACAGGTTTGACAGTGAGGGCGAAGTGGTACCTGCTCCTTTGAAGAAAGGAGATGATCGGAGCAAAGTCAGCGTCATTGTCGGCTGATAGTTCCGCAGCTAAGTTGTGAGCAGGTCGAAATACGAAGGATTCCATGGCGATTGAGAAGATTTAGGGTTAATTTTCAGAGAGAAACATGAACTTAATTTGAAAGAGGAAACGGTGAGAGAAAATGAATGAGCGGGAGACCTTTTATACCTTCGGATGTCAGCATTTAATATGGAGACATATTAAAGTTTTGAGATCCGGAGTGTCAGAAAAAGGTCTTCCGATACAGCTGTGGGGCATAGAATATTCACAAGTTTCAGAAGGGCCAAAATGCTTCTGAAGATGTTGCTTTCAGAAGTAGTTCATGAGACCAAAAAGTGTTCTTCGGAAGACACACACTTCCTATGCATATTCCAAGAATGTAAAATATAACATAGGAAGCACGGCTTCTGAAGATTTAGATAAGTTCATCAGATAAAATTGTACTTCGGAAGACATCTTATTCTGATGAGTAATATCAGAAGATGAAACTTTCGAAGGCAAAATTAATGTATCGGAAGAGAAATACTTCAGAAGGGAATTTATCTTCTGAAGTGTGAATGCTTCCGAACGAAGGAAGGAAGAATGCTTCCGAAGACTTAAACTATCTTTTGAAGAGTAAATACTCATCAGAAGATATTTTTAAGTTTATCTTCCGAAGGATTGTTCATTCCTTGCTACTAATTCATTTATTCAAAGTTTATCATACCAATAGTTGTTATTAAGTACCTGAATCTTCTTTCATCAAAAGCTTTGGTGAAGAGATCAGCCAGATTGTGTTCTGTATCAACTTTGACTAGATGAATTAACTTCTTTTCTGCACAATCTCTGATGAAGTGATATCTAATATCAATGTGCTTGGTCTTGGAGTGCTTGACAGGATTATTAGTGATGGAGATTGCACTTGAGTTGTCAATTTGTATAAGAGTGTTGAACAGCTCAACTCCATAGTCTTTCATTTGATTCTAAATTCAGATTACTTGTGCACAACAGCTAGAAGCAGCAATGTATTCTGCTTCTGCAGTAGAGGTAGAAACACATGATTTCTTTTTGCATTGCCAT
Organism: Mikania micrantha; assembly: GCA_009363875.1. NCBI lineage: Eukaryota > Viridiplantae > Streptophyta > Magnoliopsida > Asterales > Asteraceae > Mikania > Mikania micrantha. The sequence continues at coordinate 81,794,027 of CM018682.1, read as the reverse complement.
GATACAATTTCGGATCCAAGACATTGACATCCTCCTGATGTGGATTTCTTGCTAATGTTACAACCTCCATAATCACTTTTAGTGTAAGCCATGAACTGAAAATTTGCATTTCTAGGATACCATAACCCTAGACCTGGTACTCCTTTGAGGTATCTAAAGATTCTTTTCACAGCAAACATGTGTGAACTCTTGGGATTGTCCTGAAACCTTGCACACAAACAAGTTGCAAACATGATATCAGGCCTGCTTGCTGTGAGATACATCAAAGAGCCTATAATTGCTCTGTATTGGTGTTGATCAACATCCTCCCCCTCAAGATCAGGGCTTAAGGATGTTGTTTTAGACATTGGAGTACCCAAAGCTTTGCACTCAATGAAGTTGAATCTTTCAAGAATATCTTTGACATATTTTGATTGATTAATGAAAATTCCTGTAGGAGTTTGCTTCACTTGTAGTCCAAGAAAGAAAGTGAGTTCTTCCATTAAACTCATTTCAAATTTGGACTTCATTAATAATTCAAAATCCTTGCAGAGAGATTCATTAGTTTAACAAAAAATAATGTCATCAACATAAATTTGAACCAGCATAATATGTTGATTAGATTTCTTGAAGAAATAGTCTTGTCAATTGTTCCCCTCCTAAAATGTTAGCCAACAGAAAGGAAGACAAAGTTTCATACCATTTTCTAGGAGCTTGATGCAGCCCATATACAGCTTTATCAAGCTTACAGACATGATCAGGAAACTTTGGATCCTCAAATCCAGGTGGCTGACACACATACACATCCTCATCAATCTTTACATAAAGAAAAGCACTTTTCACATCCGTTTGAAAAACTTTGAAGTTCTTAGCAGCTGCAAATGCTAGAAATATTCTAATTGCTTCAATCTTTGCAACTGGAGCAAAAACTTCATCGTAGCCAATGCCTTCCTCCTGGGTGTAACCTTGTACAACGAACCCTGCCTTGTTCTTGATAACAACACCTTTGTCATCCTTCTTGTTTTTGAAAACCCACTTTGTTCAAATGGCATACTTACCCTTAGGTAAAGGGAAAACCTTCCAAACTCCCTGTCTTTCAAATTGAAGAAGTTCTTCCTGCATGGCTTCTACCCAACTGCTATCTTTTAGTGCTTCAGCAACTTTCTTTGGTTCTATTTGGGATAGAAAGCAGGAAAACAAATAGATTTTTGCTTCATGCATAAAGCTTCTTGTTCTTATTCCTTCCTCAACATTACCAATAATGTTCTCAACTGGATGGGTGTTGTGAATGCGAGTTCTTAGGATCACATCTAGCTGAGAAGACAAATCCAGGTTGCTTGACTCAAGGTTTGGAAGTACCGCCTCAAGCTGGATTTCTAGTAGATCTTGAGGTCTCTAATATTGGACTGTTGTGGGAAGGTTTTCTCTAGGAGGAAGAGTTTCTAGAGTGTTTGCTTTAGCTGAAAGGCTTCCAACTTCTTCTTGACTCAATGGAACAGAAGTAGAGTCACTTAAAGGAATAGCCTGAGAAGTGTTGATTGTCTCAGACTGTGAAGCAGCATCATGTGTTGAGGTGGATTCTGCCATGATTTGTCTTGAAGCTATTGGCAGTTCAACAAGAAAGTCTTCTTCTCTTATGTGCTTTGAGGAGTCCAAGGTAGATATCTGTTGATCTGGAACATACTCTTTCTCAAGATTAAATGCAAATGTGAATTTATCAAGATCAAATAACCAATCAGGACCTATTCCAGGTTTATTGATAGTATGTTCATTGAATTGAACATTTGCAGACTCTTCAATAATTCTGGAAGCTTTGATGTATACTCTATATGCTTTTGCATGTGAAGAGTACCCAACAAAATAGCCCTCTGCTGATTTCTCAGCAAACTTGGCTAGATAATCTTTAGTATTCAAGATGGTGCACTAACATCCAAATGGTTTGAGAAATCCAATAAATGGTTTTCTCTTTTGCCAAATTTCATAAGGAGTCATACCATGTGACTTAACCACCAATACTCTATTTTGGACATAACAGGCAGTGTTGACTGCTTCTGCCCAAAAAGTTATTGGAAGTTTGGCATCAGACAACATGGTCCTTGTAGCCTCAATTAGTGTCCTATTCATTCTCTCAGCAACACCATTTTGTTGTGGAGTCCTAGGAGCACTAAATTGCCTTGTTATACCTTTAGATTCACAAAAAGAATTTAAAATATGGTTTTTGAATTTTGTTCCTTGATCTGATCTGATGATTTTGACATGATGGTCACTCTCATTCTCAACTCTGAGAATGAATGATTTTAGGATCTCAGTTGTTTCATCCTTGGTGTTCAAGAAGAACACCCAGGTATACCGAGAGAAATCATCAGTGACCACTTCCTACCTAGACTTTTAACACTTGTGGGACCAAACAAGTCCATATAGAGCAAATGCAGGACTGTTGTGATAGAATTTATTTCTTTGGCATGATGAGATGATTTGTGTTGCTTCCCTTTCAAACAAGCAACACATTAATCAACACATATGAACTCCTTTGTTGGTAAACTAGTTACTAAATTATTTTTGACAAGTTTATTCATGTCTTTAAGGTTTACATGACAAAGTCTCCCATGCCAAAGAGATGATTCATCAAGTGAAGCTTTTGAGACAAAGCAACTTATATTACTGAGTGGTGTAGCTGTGCTCATATCCAGCATGTACATGTTGTTTCTTCTTGGAGCCCTGAGCAGATTTTGATCATTAGGAACAACAAATCCTTGTTTCAGGACTATGCATTCATGCTCAGTAAACAACATGCTGTGCTTTTGGTCACACACATGTGATACACTTAGTAAATTATAGTTTAATTCTTTTACAAAATGGACATTCTCAAAGCTTACCTTGCCATTAGTGATTGTGCCCCTACTTGTGATGTAGCCTCCTACCGGATCACTTCCAAATGCAAAAGACCCTCCAAAGAATGGTTCATATTTGTGCAGATGAGTCTTATTGCCTGTCATGTGCCTGGAATAGCCGCTGTCAACAATCCACAAGTTGCTTTTTGATTCCTGTTATCCCTGCACATGACCAAAAGTGAATTAGTTCCTGATGGGAACCCAAGCCCATGTGGTCTTGGGTTTTCCATTGGCATCATTATAAACGAATTTCTTTGACATCATCCTAGGTGGGACAGATGATGAGCTTGCTTCTGATAGAACATGTGACTGAACCTTTGGTTCAGTTGTGTCTTCTTCTTCCATATTTTCTTGACCTTTGAAGTAGTCGGAAGAGCTTGCTTCTTTTGACAGCCATCGGAAGCACCTTTTGCCTTTCCTTCCGATGGCTTGGTTTTTGCTGATAAGTGAGGTTTTTCTTCTGATGTTCTTTTTCTTCTTCCGAATGAATGAAGTTTTTTTGGGTTTGTCGGAAGCACCCTTTGTATGTGCTTCCGATGCTTTCTTTCTTTCAGAAGACTTCTTTCCTTTACTTTTCCAACTTTCAGAAGTACTTGCTTCTGACTAGCTCTTTTGCTACTTGATGGACTTGCTTCTCATGGAAATACATTGTTCTTTCGATGAGACAGATGATTTGTTCCAACACCCCTTTTGACTTCCTCTACCCTGTGGTCTTGAATGCATTCTTCTTCTTGGTTTGTAGTAGCATTCAGCAGCGAAATGGTTTGTGTCTCCACACATCAGACACAATGGTTGAACATTTGGTGATCTTTGTAACTTTTCTCCTTTGAGAAAAGTTGAACCATTTTTCACTGAACCCGATTGTTCTAACTTGGGATTACCAGAGGGACTTTTGTTTGAATGATGCTTTTGAGCTTTTGAGGAGCTTGCACTTATGTTTTCTGATCTGGCTCGATGGGATTTGTCAGTGGGACAAGTAACATACTCATCAGAAGAAGTACTCCCTATTTGTGTGTGTTTTGCTTTGACAAAAACTGATGAAGGTTTCTTAGTTTTCTTATTTCGTTTCTTAATTTTCAAAGCAGGTTTTTATTTTTCCAAATTAATAGGAGTATAATCCTCAGATGAACATGTTGAGGAAGTAGGGTTCAGATAAGACAGATCATCATTTTGAGCAACCTTGTGTATGTCCAACACTTCATCATACACAAGATTGGTTTCAGGTTTGCACCGAACCTCCACCATTGGAGTGTAAGATGGTGGAGGTTCCATTTTGTTATAACCCAGCCCAGCACCCCTTTTCCTGACCAACTCCGATGTTACACTCATTTTAAATAGTTTCTCATACTTTTCACCCTGACTCAAAATTTTGTCTCTGTAAGACTCTGCCAATACAAGTTTTGTTTTGGCAGTAGTTAACCTTTCCAAAAGATTGTTTATCTGACACTGCTTATTAGTGTCTTCATGTTTTAAACTGGAAATGGTCTTTTCCAGTTCCTCAATCTTTTCCTTATAGTTTCTTTCTGCCTCAAAAAAAATTTTTTTAACAACTTGTAATGACTCGAGCTCATTACAGACTTGAGCATTACACCGTTTATAAGCATTTAATTTCTCTAAACATTCAGCAGTACAAATATCCTCAGTTACCTTGAATGTAGAGGTTGAGTCATTGGCAATCAGGGCATTGTTTGATGTTGATGCATCCTCAGCTTGAAAGCTCGAATCTGAGAAGTCATGCTGCTCTGCAGCATTTGCACTATTGGAGGAGCTTGATGTTCTTTGGTTTGGCTGTCCAGATGTTGATGGCTGAGAGCTGGGTGATTTACACTCTCTGGCAAAGTGCCCCAGCTGTTGACAGTTAAAGCATTTGAGTTTATACTTGTCTAGCCCAAACCCGGTTTTCATGTTGTGCTTTCTGAACTGTCTACCAGTTCTTTGAAAGAACTTCTTTGCCCTATAGGAGATCATGGCCATCTGATAATTAATGTCCATCTCAAGATCATCAGCAGGAATGCCATCTAAATCTTCTTGGAAGAGATGAAAATAGTTGGTTTCTTCAGCCATAAAAGCTCCTTGGCCTGAAGTCAGCAGTGGAGTTGAGTTGGAGAATGGGTTTGAGTGGGAAGTTGATGGAGTGGGGGTTTCAGGAAAAGTGACTATGGGTGTGGAAGTTGAGTGGTAAATGGGCTGGTAATTTTGGTGAGGTGGATTATGGATGGGTGCTTATAGGGCTGCTGAACCGGAAGGTACAGGGGAAGGTCTGGGTTCCTGAGCATCAATTTCCATTTGGTATGCACTAAGTATACCAAATAGTTCTCCAACCTTTAAAGTTCTTAGATTCTCTGTTCTCCGAATGGCAACAGAGTAGATGTTCCACGCCTGTGGAAGTGATATAAGAAACTTCCTTATCACGTCTTGGTTCTCCATATTTACACATGCAGCCACTAACTCGTCAACCAACTGGACATACCTTAGATATTGAGAAACCATATTCTCATTGTTCTCTTGACAGAAGTTCTCGAACTTCTGTTTCAGCATGTCCCTTTTGTTTTCCTTGACATCTTCAGATCCCTCGTACATTTGCTGCAGAGAGTTCCACAGCTCTTGTGCAGATTTGCATTTCTTAAATGCGTGTTAAATTGAGTTGGGAATCGCCATCTGGATCAGCCATAAAGCCTTCGAATCCACCTCCATTCTCTTGTAGTCTTCATCATAATATAAAGCTGGGTCTTTTGGCACAGCTTCTCCACTGGTGCCTGCAGCAGCAATAGTTGGGATGAAAGGTCCTTCAAGAACTGACTTCCAAAGTTGGAAGTTTTGGTTCCTGATAAAACCCTCCATCCTGACCTTCCATGTATCATAGTCATCAGGAGTAAACATGGGAGGCTTATTGAGAGTACCATTCTCAGTGTCATGCTTGATGATTGTGGTCATTTTGATTTTGAGGTAGCTTGAAAAGCAAAGAGATGTAGAAGATATACAAACGGTAACTTAAGAATGGTTAGTTACTTAAGTTAAAGTGCCAAAGCTCTGATACCACTTGTTGGTCGGGTTATGTAAATCTACCCAACACTTATCACAAGTTATCTTCTACAAAGTTGATAGTTGCGGAAACTCTATCAACTTATTTTGTAAAAACAGATTGTAGCACAATATGGGAAACAATTATAAGTTCAAGGTCAAATTATATTGCATTCAACTGTTAAGCTATTCAACACTTAGCATAAGCATACATTTATATTTTGCTAACTAACAAGTGAACGTATTTATACTAAGACCTACAGCTGTATCCTCGTAGGAATACAAAGCTGGACAGAACACTAGAAACAAACTAATGCTAAAACTAGTATCTGTTATGGACTTGACAAGCCAAGCCATATTAATTACACTTAATACAAAAGACTCCATTGACTTTTACAATTAATGCCTACACTACAAAAGGCATTTAATTCTTGTTATCTTCTGTGCTTCTGACAAATCTTCTTTGCTGCTGACTTTCACAAGAATGTCTTATTTATTAGTCTTCGGAAGAGAAAGCAGCTCCGAATATATCTACAAGTGTATGGAATCTGTCAGAAGTAAGTCTTCGGAAGTCTTATGTACATTGAAGCTGCTGAGATGGTTGTCGGAAGCTTTCGGTCTTCGAAGCTCTTGTGTTCAGAAGCTTTGATCTTGTAAATCTTCTAAGTGTTGAGCTTCTGATAGCTGAGGAGGTCTTCGGAAGCTTTTCTCTTGTATAGCCTTCAGCAGGAGTAAGTTTTCCTTCCGAAGGAATGTTTCTTCCGAAGAATAACTCCTTCCTTCCGAAGGCTGTTTGTCTGTACAGTAAGAGTTATGGAAATTTACACAAGGACTTAGAAAGTTTTGAAGAGCATCAGCCTTTATAATTTTACAAAGGATCAAAGAAACTTCCAAGCACAGGCGGAGCTTGGATTAAGTAAGAGGGGGCGGAAATTTCTGAAACTCAAAATACATGTTAAGTTTTTAAAGGAGGGGATGAAACCACTATTTAGATTAAAAGGGTTCATATACAGATGACATATTAATTGTTAGTAATTTTCAAGGGACAATAAAGGTTTCAAGGAAGAACAAGCTTTCAATAAACATGAGCTTCTGATGTTGAAGAACAAGCTTTCAAGACACAAAAGCTTCCGATCATATAGAACAATAAAACTTCCTATGACAAAAAGCTTATAATGCACAAACAAGCTTTTAAAGTCCAGTGCAACTTCACACTTCGGTTGTTCTAGCTCTATCTTTTTTTCCTTTGCTAAATGCCTAAATACTTCCGACCAACATTCCTAAGTTGATGTTAAATTCCAGTTGAAGAATATTGCGAAGTTGACATTCAAAACACTCTTCAATACCACAGGAATTTCATTGTTAGTCAATCTACAACTATTTACTTTTGGAAGTAGAAGTGATTATAGAAGATTATCTACAACATAGATACCACCTAAAGATCTTTTTAAACAAAGACACTTACTAAGAAGTCAGCATGTGCAGTCTTAATAGTTTTGACATGTACCGACGCCTTTTTGTCGGTACAGGGTTCGTTGGTACAAATACGTGGCAATATGTGAAAAAATTCATTGGTAGAACTTTCATCAGAATAGCTTGTCATGTCCCAACGACATGTCATCGGCACATGCAACAAATAAAAAACCAAAAATATCAATATTAACCTTTTACCAACTAAATTTCGTCAGTACACGTCATAAAATTAAAAAAAAACAATTTATTTCAGTCCCAATGAGATGTCATAGGGATAGATAAATTATACAAACACTATATTTGAGTTTTATCGATGATATTTGTTTGGTATAGGTTCAAAGTGGAAAAAATAAAAAATATCATACATCGGCGAAATGCCATTGGCAAAGGTGTTCATAAATTTTCATAGCCCCTGCCCGCTTTAAGTTTTCTCAAGCCAAATTGACATAATTCAAACTTAATTTCCATAAATATAAACCTTTTTAATATAAATAGCATACCATACAAGCATAAATTATTCAAAACGTACAAGTTGTTCATGTAACAGCCGAAGATTTAGCACATTTGATCGCGCATGAAATCCACGATGATATTTGTGACAACCCAAAATTCACAGGTTAGAATCACAACTCGAAAATGAAGAGAATGAGTGTAAGCGAAATCGTGAAACGAGGCTCCGATTTCAAGATACACTGAATTGAATATAGCAATAGATTAGAGGTCAAATATTTTGAACTCTTTAGGTCTTGAGATTATAACCATTGGAAAGAGCTCGAAAAATCGTGAACGTAGGCGAAAACCGTGCGCAAAACGGAGTTCGTATGCTCCCGGAATCGCGAAAGGAAGATAAGACAAAAATCTGGCCGCCATGGACCCGCGCGGTACGCCCCAATTCGGCGTCCCGAGTGGGGCGATGCGCCTGAGGTCATCAGATCGCGAAAATTGCTTAAAAAGTCAAGTTTCATCATGAAATCTCATTTTTTTGATCTTATCTTCGATAATCAGCTTCCCACACACGAAAATCACCTTCCAATCCATAAGAACTCCAATTTTGAAGCCTCTTAGTTGCGTGGATCGCACCAAGGATCGTTAATACAAGTCCTGATCGTCTTGTTACGCACAAAACTTCGTTTGGAAAGGTAACGGTTCATTCTAACCTTCTAGATTGATTATGATTGATTAAATCTTGTTTCTGAACATGATGATATAGTTAGGGTTGTTGATTATTGCCTAGATGATGGCTAGGATTGATTATAAATGACAAACTCGAATTGTTAACGGGTAAATCCTTATTTTGAGCCGTTGTAATGCCCGGTTTTTATGGAATCATAACAATGGTTATAATGGTTTAAACCATTTGATTATGACAAGGTAGATGAATAGTTTGATTAATCCTTGACATGCACAGAGAAATCCAAGTGTTTCAAACTAATCACAACCATTAACATACTCATTGGAATGATTATCCGATATTATTGATAACAGGCAGATTAGTATGTTAAATATGGTTGTTAAACCTATTCTGATGCTATATTGGGATATTTCATGATGTCTGGGTAATCAACAACAAGGATTGATCATTTCTAAGCCATCAATCTGTCTAGGAACCTGTGTTAGCAGTTCAATCAACAACATTAACTATTTGATTAATCCAAGATTATTCTGATTAATCAAGTGTGTCGTCAACCTAATGTTGGTTTGACGACTATAAAGGCAATGTTTTTGACATTGAACGTTCAGTAAGATTTAATCTGTAAGTTAAAGTACAGATAGCTAATTAACCGCAAACCAATGCAGAGTTATACTGTTAGTATCAGTTACGAGGGATCTTGCAGCAATAAAACATCAAGTGAGTTCTTTGTAGCCCTATTTTAAATGTTTTATCATTTTGGGCTGGTATGCATGTCATGAAAGTTATTTTACAAAAATGACTGTTTTAGCTGACTGCGGTCAGATAAAAGAATATTTTCAGATAAAGAATGTTTTATGTCTCAACTGCGGTTGAGAAGTAATTGATTTTTTTTAAAGTCTCGACCGAGGTCGAGTAGGAAATATGGTTTTGAAGTCCCAGCTGCGGTTGGGCAGAATTTGAGCACTGCGGTGCGGTAAAGTGTTTATGTTTATGATGGTTTAAATGATTTAAACCATGTTATGTATGAATGATGTATGTAACGAAGTCTTGTACCGGTATGAGCTACCAACTTCGGTTGGTAGTCATAGAGTCCTGTGAAAGAACAGGCCTGTCGACTGCGGGTCGTCAGTGTCATAGAGTCCTGTGAAAGAACAGGCCTGTCGACTGTGGGTCGTCAGTGTCATAGAGACTTGTGCTGCACAAGCAGGCTGAGCAGTTCAGGCTAAAGTTTTGCACAGTATGATTAATGTATGATGATGAGTAGGTTATGTATGGGATTATGTTATGACGATATGTATGTTAAAGGTTGTTGACTTCGGTTAACAGCAAAGGCTAAGGTCTTACGTATTGTATGAGTGATGTAACGAGAATATGTATGTAGTTGAAATGAATTATGTTCAAGTATGATTGAGATTGTTGACCTCGGTCAACAGTGAATGCTAATGTTATATATGTGCAGTAAAGATATTTTTGAAAACTTACTTAGAACTCACCAGCATAAAGCTGACTTGTTTTACATGCATGTCAGGTTGAATGGTAAAGAGAGAGATTAGCTGGAGGCTCGTGGCATAGGTTGAAGATTACCCTGGCATAATCTGGCATAAACTGGCTATGTATAAAACCATAGAGTGTGGGCTATGTTTAACATTGTATAATAGGTGTGCCACGTTTTATGTAATCACCTGAAATTCCGCTGCCATAGTAATGTAAAAATTTGGTTTAATGACTATGGGTTTGAGGTTTACCAACCGAGGGGACTTCCGGGATTCGGGGCCTCACAGTTCATAACATCCAAATTGTCCAAATGAAACACAAACATCCAAATTGTTCAAACAAAACACGTACATTCAAATTCGCAAGGTCGGTTGCGGAATAAATCTACTAGATTTGTCAAGATTAAGCATATCAAGAAATGATAATGTCTTAAAGATAGGTGAAGATGGTGACTAACATAGACATGAATATATAAATGTAATATAAACTAATGAACAATGAAAATATGTACAATAATATTAGTTCAACATTTAACAAGATTACATATATCCCTCACATACTTTCAAAACCCACGAATAAAGAATCTATGGAGCTCATGGGGAACATACTCTCAAGGCTACATTTGAAGAACACACCTCACACCCTCTCTTGGTCGGTGCTTATTTTAACATAATGAGAATATTCTTTATATATTTATTGTGTCACATGACCTAAAACCCTAAAAACAACAAATACAAAAAAAAGCTGATAATAAATAATAAATAGTAATTTAACTCTATCATTTGTTGTGGACTTCAAGTCATTTGTTCATCGTGTGTCTTGGTAATTTTGAGCCTTTGGTGGTTCGTTTTGTGACTTGTTGTTTCCTAATCAAAAAATACATATTATTTCATGTTTACTTACCATCTATCCAAATTATCTATCGGTCTTGATTTCTCTAGACCCAGCAGTCTCCCCCTATTTGGTTAGAATAATATAAACTAAGGCAGAAGTATGACGAAACAAACATGAATGATAACATTTAACTTGTTCAGATGCAATTATGTCTTTCATTGTGACAAACTTTGATTTTTTTTTCCAGCTCTCAAACCCGTAATAATCTTCTTGAAGTTCCATGCCTTCCATATATCTTTTTCCTTGCTAATGAGGCCCCCTACGATTAGCAATCATAATCTTCAATCCCACCCCAATGAATGAAAATATAGGGTGCCAGTTCAAGTATAGGAATCACAGCCTTCCTTGTAATAAATATGAGGCAAATAAAGGTTCAAAGATGAATGTAAACCACATACCAACAATTGGATTATTAATAGTCTTCAAAGTAAAAGCAAGAAATCTTTACATCAATGAAACCAAAGTATTTATTGATAAGTCACTGATAACACACTTGCCATCGGTTTCAGTCCACCAATCTCTCCCTAAAATGATGTTATAGATAACTTCCTACGAAAACTTATCAATTCTCTGGAAGAAAGTAGTGTTCATCGGAAGCAACAATTGCTAATCAATAATATGTACCATGCTGCAAATATAGAACACCAATCTGGACTTACGAAATTTGCATCATTAACTCACTTTAATTTTATGATCATATGTGAGTTTCATCTCTATTATTCCAAAGTGTTTTAGTACATGATGTAACCAAATAAGTGAATTAGAGTCTAATGTGTTTTGGAAGTGAAACATATGTTTTCAACTTCAAAGGCGTTATTTTGAGGACGAATTAGAACTTGAGCATCACACAAATTACACTTAGGAAGTAAACATTACATATCAAGAAAAGATGTCACTTCTGAAACATTTTGTTAACTCCAAGTAGTGCTTATTTATTGATGCATTAGAACTCGAACATCATAAATTAGCACGTATGAAGCTAACCAGTTTACATACAACACTTTGTAAATTTGTTAGAACCTTTGTACCTCAAGCTTTCACATATAGCATTAAAAGATTATTGTAATAAAAAGATAAATAGTGTTCCTTCCAAACCTTTTACAACCAATCAAAGTTATGAATGAAGTGTGATGTCCTGAAGCTTTGCTGATCAGAAGGAGTTATCTTCTAAAGATGGTCATTCAAAAGGTCATCAGAACCTTCTATTGAAAAGGGAATCTCTCATTGGAAGTGTTGTGTCTCTAAGGAGCTTACTTTGTTATTTGAAAGCTCAGCTTGTCATCAGCAGAATAAGTTGTTGATCAGGAGATCTTTGTCCATCTGAAATAGTTTAGAAGGAGTCATCTATCAGAAGAAGGATTTGATGCTTATGTTTAGAAGAGTGTGATAATGAAGCTTCCGATTCTTAATTTCCAAAAGTGCAACATAGTAGACACACCTTCCCTATTTTTCCCAAGCCGTCATATTCATGTTTCTTCTCTGTAATGTACACAGTTGCCTTAAAATTGATAAGACATCATCATCATTTTCAAAGAAAACCCTATTGATGAATCATTTGATTATGATCAGATTTGGTGGGGTTTTCATTGAAATTAGGGAGTGCTAAAACCCACTTGAGTTTAAACAAATCAAGTCACAAAAACCCAAATAAATTGAAGAACACAACAACTAGAACCTTCAATACATTTTATTCAAAAATTCAAAAAATCTGGGTATTGAGCACAAGTTTGAGACAATTAATGGTTAAATTGATAACCTCAAGTACTTGGATCTAATACCAAGCGCAAGATCGGTTGCAGAATAAGTCTTCCTGATTTGTGAAATGAAGCATTTCAATTACAAAGAAAGTTTTGAAGATGGTCAAGATGATGAATAACATATAAATAAATCTGAGAATGCAATGTAAAATAATCAACAAAGAATTGATGTATAATAATAATAGTTCAATATTCAAAAAGATCTCATTGCACACCTCTCAAATGTTTTCAATATCCATGGATAAAGAATACATGGACTTAATGTCGAAAACTTTGAGGTTTAAATTAAAGAATGCCCTTAAACCTTCTCTTTCCCAGTGCTTGACTTAGAAAATAGAAAGTATTTTTTATTCATACTGTCACATGACCTAGAACCCTAAAAAATACAATTACTACAAAATTATGATAAATATTAAATATCAAATTAAATTTCTATCATTTGTTGTTGTGTTAGGCTTTTCTGCTCATCAAATGTCTTCGTAAACTTGAGTCTTCAATGAATTGTGTGGTGACTCATTGCCTCCTAATCAACAAATACATAATGTTTCATGTTTACACTTCATCTATCCAAATAAACTATCAATCTATATTTCTCTAGACCTAACAAAATTGTTCAAACAAATATAATGAGGCTATGAGTCATAATGTTGTTGTAGCTCCCAAAAGCGACGCATTTATTCTATTTGGCAATTCATCTTTTCCATTGTGCGGTTCGTTTCCCTTTCTCGTTCTTGTTGTTGTGCATATTGGTCATGTTGTTGTTGCAATTCTTCTATTTAGCGACACATTTAGTCTTGTTGCCAACGTCTTTCACCTAAGGCAAATTCCATGTAGTCAAGTTGATTAATTTATGAAGGAATATCTTCTAAACTCCTCTTGCATAATCTCCTGAGTCAAACAATACTACAAATATACTATCAATTTTTACTAAAATTCAATAACATAATTGCTATAAAATAGATAACCAATCTATGTAAAATAATACAACATATATACAATCAATATTTACTAAAATTCAGTAGCATAACTGCTATAAAACGGATAATTAACCTGACTTAAACAATACAAAAATATACAATCAGTAATAATTGCTAATACTAGCAATAATATCAATCTTTTAAGTATATTAGAACGGGTTCGGGCCATATTGACTCGTTCTAATGGGTTTGAGTTATTTTGACTCGTTTTAACTAACAAAATATTAAATTATACAAATAAAGGTTTTTACTTATGTAGTCTAATCCTGCAATCTCATTTTCCCTCACATTCCCTTGCCTGTAATGGGTCTCTTTAAAAATTTCAATACCATCGGTCCATGTAAACATACACTGATAAGAATCATCACTAGAATAATGTGTGTCTAAAATATTATGGTCTTCCTCATCATCATCATCATCATCATCATCATCATCATCATCATCATCATCATCATCATTCGTGTCATCTTCCTCATCTAAATTAATAGCATTTTCATCTTCAATAGCATCATTTTATTCTTCATCATTATCATTAATGAAACTATAATCGGTAGTCATGCATAACTTTATTCTCCTTCAAAAAAAAAAAAGAGTAACAATGCAAGCATGCATAGATTGATATCCAAACCCAATATTTTTCTTGTTAACTTCATAGTGTGACATTAGTATATGATGTCCTTCAAGAGTGAAACTCTTAAAGTTGGTCAAAGGAATTATCCCTCCAATTGTTGATTAATATAATATGAGTCAATTTGCTATGAAATACAGGGAAGACATCCAAATACAACCAAAGTATAACTCTGTATTAAGCTCCTTAAACAAGACAACAAATTTGATGTTTAAGTCAGTTACATCTTCATTTATATTAAATTCGTTTGTATTATGTTCTGCAATAACATCATAAATTACTACACACATCTCATCATTTGTTGTTCGGGCATTGCTTCTTGGAGTAAAAAGGTATCCTATATCATTAGTATTAGGATATCACTCGTCATGATAATTCTAAGCCTTGTATGATTGTAGAAACCTATGATAATGTATGGGTGAATATATAGTACTCAAAGCATGTCCACACCCATTGTAACATCGTATACACAATCAATGATTCTTTTCCTCGGTCGTCAACATGATTCTTGGCAATCTCAATAAACTTGCGAAGGCAATTTATGAAACCCAGTGATTTTAGGTTTTCTAATGTAATCCAATTGTCATACCTATAAATGAATGTAAAGGAATGTATATTGGGTAAATTAAATCAGTAGTCATAGAAAGTTGATCATAACCCATTTTTTGAATATTTTATCTCATATAGATACATTTTAACGAGTTGTTTCTTTAAGAAAAAACCGGTCGCAACATGTTTATCAACAAACCATAAAGTCAAAGAAGTTGAGGGGAAATAGCTACTACTTTTTTCTTTAATGTCAACTCGTTAAAATGTATACATATCCTAATGAGAGAATATATTAAAAAAGCATCCCTAACTTGAAACACAAATATGAAGTTAATCTCACTTATTCGAAAAGTGTAAAGTTACTAACTTGTAAATAAAATCACGTCAACAATCTCAAATAATATAAACACCTTCAAGTTACTATTTTATATTAATAATCACACAAAAATTAAATGGTTTGTTTAATGGTAATGCCATTGATAAACAACATCATACGTAGAATTATAGGGCTGACAAAACATGTGTTATTATGTTTACAAATTAGAGACGACACGATTAATGTAAATATAAAACATGAAAACGACTTGTATAACACTTAACTTGGTGATTTAAGTGTGATAGTTGTATATTTGAAGTAGCAACAAAGAGAAAAGATGAAACCTTACCTTCTAATTTTTACTATTTTAAAAAAAGTATAAAATTATAAAATATACTTTTTGCTAAATAGATCTAATCATGTATTCATGTTTTATCAGGTCTAATTAGAAAGTAGTGTTACTAAAACTTGATCGGAGTACCAGTTGAGATAATTAATAAGAAGCATCATGTTAACCATCAACTTACGTTGATCTTAATTTGTGACCTAAATTTAAATACGGGCTTGCCAATTAGATTAATGGGTGTAATGTGTTAAATATACTAAACAGTAAACACAGGTATAAATATGACTACCAAATTCTATTTGCTAGTGGTCGTAATTAATTTGGTCATGATGTATAAGATGAAAATATAATAAATAAATAAAAACTAGATGACCAACTTCTTATAAAGGTAATGGTGTAAACATTCTAAACATTTCAAAAGTTTACCATGTTTCTATTTTGATATTAAAAAAAAGGTATAATTACTTTAGTTAAATATATAGCTAAGTTAAAAGCTATATTACGTATATTATCTTTTTTTACATAATTTTAATACTTTAGATAAGATAATATATATATAATTTAAAACTTTATGTAGGTGGATGTATGTAATTTATAGGGTCTAGATAATGAGATATATGTAATTTATTTTTTAAGTTGAGTATATATGTAATTAATTAACTTTGTAGGAAGTGTAGGTAGTTTCCTCTTTGTGTTAACGATAGCTCCAATGTTATAAAATATTGGATGCCAATTAATGAAAACTAGTTCTGTCGAAGAAGCTGGTAAGATTCAAAAGAATTCAAATATTTTTAAATCAATTTAGAACCTAAAAGAAGAAAGCAAATAATGAAAAATCTAAAACAATTAGAAGAAATTTAAAGTTTAATCAATTAAAGATAAATAAGTTAAAATTTCAAATATAAATCATGTTAAACTTAAAATCATGGATGGAACAGTCGCTAGCCGCTCACACGACAGTCGGCAGGGTGTTGCGAGTACTTGGCCTAGACAAGAAGTACTCGGTAACTCGGTAAGTACTCTGACAATTTATTAAAAAGTTAGTTTTTATTAAATTATATTCAATGTCAAATATCACAATTTCACTAATATTTATAGTAAATAAAATGAATACCAATGCAAATAAAAAAGGTACATTTTGATTAATAAAGTATTTTAAAATTTTATTTTTATTATTTAACATTACTCATATAGTAATCATTTAATTCTCTTCTTCTAATGTATCTCAATGAAAAACAACAAAACTCAAACAATAATCAATGAAAAAACAGAAGTTCGTGAAAATTAGTTGAGTTGCATCAAGTTGCTACGAATTTGAGTGAATTAGACTGAGTTGGAAGGAGCTATTTCTAGTTGGTTCGAGTTTGACGGATTCCGAATAATGTTGAGCTAGTTGAAGAAAGTTGCCTTGACCGAGTACCACCTAGACCAAATTTTACTGTAGGAACGTCGCTGAATAAATATACTCAATTTATGAAGATTAAGCATATCAAGAACATAGAGAGTATTGAAGATGGATAAAGATGACGAAAAACATATAAATGAACATGAAAATTTAATGTAAACAGATGAACAAAGAAATAATGTATAACAATAATAATTCAATATTTAAAAAGATTACATTACATACCCTTCACATATTCTATCAAACTCCATAAATAAATAATCTATGAAGTTCTTGAGTAAGAAGTTCTAAGATTACCTTTGAATAACACACCATCACTCTCCCTTGCCCGGTGCTCCCTTTACAAAATAGAAAATGGCCTTTATTCAGGTGGTGTTTGTTTTTTTGAGGTAAAATCATCTGCAGACATCTGTAGCAGAAGGGTTGGAAGATGTGGGAACTGTTGGTGTTATTTTCTATTTTGTAAAAGGGGTGAAGTTGAGGGGCGGTGGAGTGTTATGTCGAAGGGGATGAAATAGATGAGTAATAGGCTTGGAAGATGTGGGAAGAGGTGGGAAGAGCTTGATCCATGTATGTTTCAAAAAGAGGACAGACATAGGTTTTTAAATAAAGTATCTTCGAGAAAAAATAAAACATGTTACAGACCTCAACCTCTGCCCTTGGTTTGCACAGTGCAGACATATAAGATGAGGAAAAGGTTTTTAAAGAAATCAAACACCACCTTAGTGATCTACAACCCAAAACTCTAAAAATAATAAAATAACAATACGATAATAATTAATAAAGGTTAAATCAAACACACTATCATTTTTTTGTGGTAATTGGGTCTTTAGGTCATGAGTCTTCGATAGCTTGTGTGGTGACTTGTTTCTTAGCAATCAACAAATATATAAAACTTTGTATTTACACTTAATCTATCCAAATCAACTATTAGTCTTTTTAACCAGTTGAGAGTAGTGCTCATCGAATTAAAGAAAATCACCTCAGTCAAAGTACCAAATACTCGGCCGCCTAGATCGACTTTTACAATAGCGACTAAAATAAGATTAAACTAGAGAAGGTTGACTACATGTTATGGTGATAACATTTGCGCATGTAAGAAAACTTGTATGAAGCAATTATCACTACTAGAAAAAAACTGTATTTCTGACACAAATTTGCGTTGGAAATGGGTCGCAAAACAAGATTGCCGACATATTTGCTACAAAATGTGGTTATCGGAAAACCCATGGTCAGAAATGCATTTCCGACAAAATTCCGACGGAAAATGTGACAAATTTGCGATGAAAACAAAACATTGGAAATTCCGACATATTTCCGACACAAAGTAGCATTAATTATATTTACTACAATATATGCATTTAACATTTGCAACGCAATTCCGACAAAAACAGTTGTGACACAATTTGCAACGTATTTGCGACGAAAAAAATTATTAATTAAATTAAAATTTTTTTGTCGGAAATTTGTAGCAATCTGCAACACATTTGCGACGAAACCTTTTATTAATTAAATGAATTTTTTTGTCTGAAATTTGTAGGAAATTACGACCCATTTGCGAAAATATATTTAATTAATTAAATTTTTTTTGTCGGAAATCTGTAGCAAATTCCAACACATTTTTGACAAAACTCAACATTTTTTAATTCAATCTCTTTCGTCGGTATTTTGTCGCAATTATGTAGGAATTTGTAACAAAAAAATTTGCGTAGCAAATTTTCGTAGCAAAAAACTGGTTTTTCTATTACTATATTGCTCAGTTTTGAATTTTGAAATGTTGAAAACAATGCACATCATAATCATATTGACAAAATTGGATTTAAATCCTAGTTCCATATATATATTTTTTTTATAAAATACAAACTAAATTATGGAATCATGGAATTGATGCGGCAGCTAAAAGCACTTAAAACTAAACTAAAAATTGAAATTTGAAAAGCGGCTCTAAGCAAGTCTTGAACCTAGGACCATAGTATTATTATCGATGAGTTTTGACCAAGTGCACTTATGTGCATCATGCTATGTTTTTGTAACAACAAATTTTGAAGGAAGAAAAGTTTAAATAACAAACCGGTTTATAAGTAGAAAAAACAAATTGTTCAATTCTTGATGACCCATTACATGAGAACCAAACTGACTTTTGGCGATCCTTAATTACATGCGAACCAAACCGGCAATTTGATCGATTCACATTCCAACAAGCCATTCCTGTATGATTTCCAAAGCCATACATAACAACTATTCGTCAATAAATTAGAATACATACATATACGTCTAAGACACTACCCGTCTCTAATATGAAATGATAATTTAATTATGTAACACATATAACTCAATGTTAAAGATTATGATCAATAGTGTTGTTACCTTGTAATGAACATTTTCAAAAATTTTAAAGAATGCAAATACATGAGATAAGCCAGAAATTATACACATTTTCACGTAAAAGGAAAAAAACAAGTGAATAAGTATGACTTTGGGAAGTCCATGTGCCCAATTGGTAACTAAAGTTTACTGCCTAACTTTAAATGTATAAAATAATGATTTAATAATTATTAATTTGACCCAACTGTTACCCAGCTGGGTTAATTATTTTTATATTTGTATGTATTTCTTTTTATTTGATTTCTTTTGGGAATTCTCAATAATCAGCTGGAATGATGGATTACATTTGACTTGGTCAAAAGTTACATACATTGGTACGACAAATTATGCATTATTTTTATTAAATTATCATGTGCTAATCTTCAAATAGTATAGCCAATGACTATTACTAGGGAAAATTTCCCACACAAACTCACCGTTTAGATGATTCATTTTCCATAGCGACAATTTTGTATACTTGTCAAAACAAAATGATAAGGCGTAAGTAGTTAGATGGAGTTGGAGTTGCAAAATAGTAATGTGGGCCATGAGTTATAATTACGAGTTCAATAACTTTAGAAAAAGATATTAACAAAGCAAAATGTTTAAAAGAAGTATATGTACATACATAAGTGTTGTAAAAGAAGTATATGTACATACATAAGTGTTGTTTTAAGAAGTATATGTATTGGATCGGGTTGATAACACTTGATCAACACTTCATATTAGGTTTTTTGAATTAAAAGTTAATAGAAGCGATATTTCGGTTAAGAGGATCTTATAATCACTCAAAACAATAAACAAGGGAAGCAAATTTTTATCTGAGGACAAGAATACTTTCAAGCTTCAAGTATATTTCTTTCAACTGTTATAAAAGTTGCAAAACTTCCGCAACTCACCAAACTTCTACATATTACAAGTGAAGAATATATACATAAAGCTACAGTTGTATACTCTGAGATATACAAAGTTGAACTATACTACAAACAAAGAAAAGCTTATTCTACTATATTATATAGCTTAACAGGCCAAACCACATTAATTACAATAAATGCAAATTGAATTTCTTTGACTCAAAATTAATTGTCTTTAATACAGATAACCTTCTGAATAAGTCTTCAACTATTCATAAGATCTCCTGATGATAACTAGGATATCATTGTTGCTCTGAAGATTTATAGTTGCATTCTAACTATCATCGGAATGTCTCTTGTCTTGGTCAGTGGTCAAAGAGACAGGACTACAACATTCTTCAAATAAAGAACAAGATTGGAAGAGGAATGTTGGTTGCGGGCAGTTGGTTATTGACAACTATTTATCATCGGAAACTTTATGTAATTAAAAGCTTTATTTCCTTCTAGTAAGCTTCATGGGCATTTCAAGGATAAAGTTATTCTTGGGAACATTTAAGTCTTTCGAATGCTGAATTGTTCATTTTAGGTAAGAAGTAATAATGGCTAAGGAGTGGACACATGACTAGAATATATGTTTAGAAAATCCTTAATCTAGTTTGATATTGTAGCAAAGATACTGTAACCTTAGTATGTAAAACTCTAATGTGTCGTGTGGTATATCGTGAGTCGTTTTCCATGGATGTATGATAAACCACAACAAAAATCACCTCCATTTCAATAATTTCACCACCAAGCTTCCACGTCTTAATACGTAAACCAGTGACATCATCAGGGGATAGGGAGATGGCGGGTTGACAGGTTGGTATTAGAGTCATGGTTATAGGGAATTAGGTTAATTAAAAACCTAGTCTATAAACTTAGGCTCGCTTAAGTAACATAGAGCGCCATAATACACATACCTTAATTAATCATATCCACACTTTTCAATAGTTACTTTTATTGTTGCCATTGTTACTTCTCCTTGTTAACAGTATGGTATTAACATGATTCAAAACTTTTCTACAGAAATGTCAAGGCCACTTAAGAGCTATATCATAAAAGTGATACCAAGAGTGATACAGGATGACACCCCTGCTGGATCAAGTTCTTCAAATGATGATTTCGATAACCTCACACTAGTAGCATCTCAGGGGGGGCAACATCTAGAGTTTCTATTGTACGCACCCTCCCATTCTCCTACTAGAACTCCACCAATGGCCACAGACTATTATGTGCACGATTTCTCACAATGAGCCCAAACAATGAGGCCCAAATCCTTTCCTTAGCATCTAATCAGTAGGTTGCTTAAGCCCATTAAAAAGGAATAGGCCCAACAGCTCTAGTCGGCCCACACCCCTCTAGGCAGCCCACCTCGAAAATACATGGGCCTCAACTTCATCCTTGGCCCAATATCTAACCGACCCAAATTACTTTGGCCATTCGAGTGGGATTAGAACATGTTGTTTTATTTCTTGTTAGTGGATCATGAACCTCTTGTGACCCATGAAGCTCTCGGCCCAATTACTTTTAGCCGGCCCATATAGCTTGGTTCTAAACTCATAATCGGCCCACTTGTGTTTGAAGTCACGTATTTCCTAAGTCCAAAGATAACGCGAATGGTTTATAAGATTATCCGGCTCAAGGGATGTAAGAAATTTATAAACGTTTAAATGAGAGTGGAAAATAATGATAATAAGAACCAACGCTTTAATGAAACAAACATTTCCTTAATATTGTTATAAAATGATCACAAGTGTTAACAAGTTGCATGAAGTGTTGAAAATCTTAAATAACAATTTATGGGTGATGATCAAGTAAGACATCTTTAACAAAGAAGAATTGGAGCCGGATAACAAACAAGATTCGTAAGTGTTAGTCAACTTTAGGACTAACACTTACACGCACAACAAATCCTTACAATCTTATATTTCTAAATCACAAACACTATGAAATCAATACAGGAGCGTGAATATCATAACAAGTACAAACAAAGAGCGCGTGCATTCTAGTCTGAGCTAAGTCAACCACATCAAACATCAGGTGAGTTCATTGTCCCCTTTCAAACTTATTTGTTTTACTTCGGGACTGAGAAGCATGTTAAACATTTTTATGGAAATGTTACTTAATGCTTTAAACATAAACATGATTGCTTATGATTGAAACATATACTTTAAGCTCGATGCTTGAACTTTATTTGTTGACTACTTGAAAGACTTAGAAGACCTGATACTAGTACATGAGAATTAATGCAAATACATGAGGCTTGATACAATTACATGAGACTTGATACAATTACATGAGACTTAATGCTATTACACGAGGCATGATACAATTACATGAGATTTGATACAATTACATGAGACATGATACAAATACATGATACTTGATTCAATTACATGACACTTGATACTATTACATGAGACTTGATACTATTACATGAGACTTGATACTATTACATGAGATATGATGTTTGGAAACTATTACATGCTACTAGGCCATCATACATGTATCTAACCATAGTTTACGTAATTGCTGAACGTCTGGTATTCCAGAGCTTGTACCTATGGGGTGAGATACATGTAATAACATAAACATAATGATACTCAGCTATTACCTGGTTATAAGGGACATGTAATTGATAGACTTCTGGATATTCCAGAGCTTTTGTCGGCTTAAATGAGGTATGTAAAGGCTAAACATGAAAGTATCGATTCTAAGCTATTACCTAGTTATAAGGGACACGTAATTGCTAGACTTCTGGTATTCCAGAGCTTGTGTCGGCTTATATGAGGTATGTAAAGGCTAAACATAAACGTAACGTTATGGAGCTATTACCTGGTTATAAGGGACATGTAATTGCTGAACGTCTGGTATTCCAGAGCTTTTGTCATCTTATAAGAGGTATGTAAAGGCTAAACATGAACTTGTTGAATGCTAAGCTGTTATCTATATAAGAGACATGTAATTGCTAAACTTCTGGTATTCCAGAGCTTTTGTCTGCTTATAGGAGATATGTAATTGCTAAACTATGTGTGTGTGAATCTATGATGCTTGATAAACATGATGATAGCTAACACTTACAAATACAATAGACATGAAAACCTTGAAACAGATAACAAAGGCTTTGATGAGGATTGAGTTGTTTGGTAGGTAAAATGCTTAATTATTATTAACAACAATGTCATATCCGGGTTAGTATGTGGTGGGATGTTGGCTAGGGCTTGTTCCCTTACATATGCCCTATATATAAGCATACCGACTTGGATATTACAGGTGGAGTTAATGAGGTTAAGGTCTTACCGAAGGAGGTTTGTGAAACTATTTTTAAACTTATAAACTATATGAACTCACCAACTGTTGTGTTGACTTGATCTTTTTACATGCTTTCTCAGGTGAAGAACAGGTTTAAGCTTAATCTTTTGGACATGCATACTAGGCTGCCCGGATAGAGGACCTAGTAAACTTTTGGAGAAGCACATCTTTTGTTGATGATTTACTATACTTTTGATATCTTGTATAGTTACAAGATATAAACAATTATTCTTTTGATAGGTTTACTTGGTTAAATTGCAGAACATTGCTATTGTAATTTAACTTTGTAATCCTATATATCATTTGATTGTGCTTTAGATATTCTTAAACGTTGATGCTATGTAAACAATCTGATCATCATGATTATCATCCGAGATATCACGCCCCGGGAACCTTCCGCCCGGCGGGGACTCCGATCCAACCCCGCCGGCTCGGGGTGTGACAACCTTCGTAGGCCCAATAAGACCAATGAAGGCCCAACAAGCCCAACAAGGCCAATGAAGGCCCAGTAAAGCCAAAGAAGATCCAGTAAAGTCAAGGAAGACCCAACAAGACAAATCAGGTCCACTGAAGTCTATGAAGGCCCAACAAAGTTCAGTAAGGCCCAATAGGGTCAAATGAGGCCCAATGTAAACAAAGTAGGCTCAGTAAGGCCCAATAAGGCCCAGGGAGGCCCAATGAGGTTTAGGAAGGCCAAGTAAGGTTAAGATAGGCCCAATTAGGTTAATTAAGCCCAACAATGTTCTAAGAAGCCTGATTTGTGACAATTTGCGATTTTAGGTTCAACTTTACTAACCGAAATGTTGTGAATTCGAACAAAAACAACTACGAGGGTTGGAATTGAACAAAACAACCTATAATTATCACAATTTCAAGGATTTAGGTTGTAATTTGAGTAAAATGCAAAAATGTTGACTTTGAAAGTCAAAATTCGGCCTAAAAATGATTGGGAATTCGAATAGCATTTCATGATCCGTTATTACTGAAATTAATCAACTTAAATCATCACATTGATGATGATTAATAGTTATTATACGTTATGGGATCAGAAATCATCGAATTAAATTGAAAACCGTTTCTAATTATTAAAACAGTGGCTATTCAATAGCAAAATCACCCAATTCGATTACATCTATCAAAATTGAACTCCCAGAACATATAATCGGCACTATCAGAAGCTTTTCCATATAACAATTCGAAGCAAAGAGTTCGGGGTTGAAGAAACCAATCGGGGGTCGACCGAAACTCCACCACAATTCGAAGTGCATCAATTCGATATCAAATCAGGTATGTAATCATTACAACACATCCTAAAATGGCCGATTAAGGTTAAACATAAGTCAATTTGGATTTATAACAACGAATTAATAGCATTTGATTTCTAGGGTTCTTAATATGATCCGATTTGGGGATTTCGATCGGGATGAGTATAAAAATGAAATTAAATGATATGATAACTTTCATAAAGTTCCGATCAAACTGATTCTTATAACAATTTCAATAGGAAACATTGAATGCTAGGATTTCGATACTAGGGTTCATGTTAGGAAACCGATTTGGGGATTTCATAGCAAATGAGTTGAATAATCAAATTAATGTATGTAGGTAGTTTCAGAAGGCATCGATTAAGGATAGACCTCAGACAATTTCGGATTATAACATCGAATTAATGGGGTTCTATAACTAGGGTTCTAAGTCTAAACGGATTTGGGAGTTTAAGTACAATCGAATAGGAAATTCAAATTAACGAACTCAGAGGAGTTCGAAATCTATACTTAAATGAAAGTCTTGTGATTCCTTAGACCAATTTAAACGAATTGAATCGAATTAAGTGTGGGTTTTGTGAACTCATTTTCGAGACATGTATAACCGAATACGTGATCATGAGTTGAGGATTTTTCAAATTGAATCTTTGTATAAATTCGTTTAAGTCCTTAGAAGCATAACCCCATGATTACAAGCTTGATTGAAACCGAATTGGGGCTCAATTGAATTCATGTTGCTTCGGCTATAATTAAACAAAGGGATTCAGTGTTATTGATGGTTAAAACAAATTTAAAATCAGTTTGTTAACAAAATTGGGCATAGATGAGTTGGTAGGTGGTGTGTGCGGTGGATGGGGGGTCACGGGTTCGAACCCGGCCCCAACAATTTTTAGGATTTTAAGGTTATTTTAGTGTTTTGCCCATAACTTATTCGTTTGAACTCCGTTTCGATCCGTTCAAGTTGCGTTGGAACCGTAACAGGAATACGGACACTTTGAAATGATAAAATTTATATTTTATCACGAAAACGAAATCGCGTATAATTACGTTTAATTAAATAAAATCGTATGTAATTTTATTTAAACGATTTCGAAAGCACGCGTACTTTTGTATGCATTTTCTTAACACTTTAACATACGTGTGTTGACACGTATGTGATTCCAAGCACAAAAAGACTATTCGAATAACACAGTGTTATTGTTTAAACACAGATCCTTCGTAAGAGGATTTTCTACACGAACTCACATAGTTGATCATTCTGCTATTATCAAAGGTGCGTACACGGCCCCTTTCTTATTTTAAACTGTTTTGGGGGAGAAAACATGTGCAACAAACTGTTTTTAGATACATATCACTTGCATGAGTTAGCTGTTTACATTATGTGAAAACATATCAACTTGAAAGTCCTTACACAACTCGAACCGTTTAGTTTGCTGTGATGCAAAGCGTGGTAGTTGGAAATAGATCTATTAGGTTTGATAAACCTCACCTGGTAGATGGGATCTACGCAGGTGTTTGACTGACCAAACACAATTTTACTATTGTTGTGATAGACAATAGTGGCAAGGCGAAAACATGCTATAGCATGGCAATCCGTCAGCTTCGGTGTCGAACACTTATGTAAATAGTTTATGTGACTAGCTATCATGACTGTGCATGTGTGATTATGTTATCTACAACTTGTTATTCAAACTGCTGTTTTGAACATTGTGATTACTTAAAACCTGTGTTATGCACCAACCTTTGTGTTGACTTGATTTGCATGTTTTCTCAGGACGCTAAGGCGCGCGTTAAAGCTGGCATGGACTAGGAGATAGAGTCTCATGCATTTTAAACATTTTGAATATTTGAATTTGAACATTTAAGTATTGTGTTTTGTAATGTTTACTTTACAACTGTTATTGGTTTTAAACGCTTCCGCAACTTTTGTAAACTCTGATGTTATGTTTAAAGACCAAAGTATGTTTTGAAATTCATATAGAGGTCTTCGCTATGTCTAATGATCTGAGATCCTGGTTTGTCATGTTCCCAAACGGTGTGATTCCGTTAGTTGAAAATTGGGGGTGTGACACTCTTCTTCATGTGATGACCACTCTCCTATCTCTGATCATCTGTGTTTTATCATGAATGATCTCCATCAAGTTCCAAGTGATTACTTGGAAGAGATGGACATTCTTCACAAACTAGCCCTCTTAAGCATAAGAACGAATAAGTTCTACAAGAGGACCGAAAGGAAATTTCCTGGTATTCAAGGGAAAACCAGGTTCAGCCTAAATAAGGCTAAGGTCCAATGCTACAGATCTCATGGCACTAGACACTTTGCCAGGGAGTGCAAAAATGCTCCCAACTCAAATTCTTTACCGTATGTGACTTTCCCTAACTGACAATCACATACTTCTTCTACACCTTTTTCTTCTTCTTCTTCATCATCTTTTAGAAGGCACAACAATCCCCAGGAGTCAGCACATATTGTACAGAACTCTCCTCCTACCAATGTACAACTTGTACAAGCTGCCAATGGTAGCATGTATCAACTTACTCATGCACCTCTTCTTAATTGTTGCACCATCTTCTTCTCAAATAAATATGCCAGGCTCTGCTGTTCAATCTTCTTCCTCCAGTCAACCGGCTCTCTTTACCCAAGAGTATTCGACTGAGCAGCTTACCTGAAGATGTAGCCTATGCCCTCATCACCTCCGAACCAACAGATTTCGCTCTTATGGCTGTTGGTAACGACTCTTCTCCTTCTGAACAACCTGCTGCAGACACTCTTGATGCACAGGTATCTTCTTCCACTCTAGAAAAACTATGTACCGATGCGTGCATAGAGGCTTTTGCTAAAATAAAGAAAGCCGATGTGTTGCTTCAACAACAAAATCAGGAGTTGGAGAAACTGCTTGATAATAAGAATTCTGAAATAAAAAAACTAATAAAGAATAAAGATAGTCAAATCTCTATCCTAACGACTGAAAAGTCCTACCTACAAGCTCTATTTGATTTGCAAAATGAAAAATATGCAGCTTGTAGAGATGAATTGTCTCAGACCAAGGTTAGCTGTGACAAGTGGGTAGAATCCTGCAAAGGGTTCAAAATGCTTTTAAGTAAGCAAGTTCACAGCAAGGCCAAATTTGGAATCGGGTTTAATCATACTAGTCCTCCAGAGGACTACACCCCGATTGATAATAAAATAAATGAGACTGATTCTCAGCCAATCTCCCCCACCTTTCTTCCGGATGAAATTCCATCCATTACAATCACACCTCCAAGAGTGTACCAACCCCCACAGTTTCCTACGTTTGTTTACCCCACTGAAACTAACGTTGAGAAACAGGAGGAAACACCCTTGGAAAGTGATCAAAATAAAAATGCATATGAACAAACTAAAATTGCTCCAACCATGAGCTCTACTCAAAATTCAGAAAGTACAAGTCTTCATAAAACCTCTGATAATCATGCTGCCCGCCTTGACAAAGGAAAGAGGCCCATGATTGACATCAGATTTCCTCCTTCTCATCCTCATCCCCCTATCCAATAATGAAGGCAAATAAGCCTTTCATCCCCAACTGCTCCTCTTTGTCTCCTGCTTGTCTAAAATGTTTTAAGTATAATCATACTACCAAAAACTATTGGACAAAAACTCCCCTGGAGAAAGAAAGACAAAAACTAATTGCTGAACGATTGAAAGCAGAGCAGGGTTCTTCAACTAAAGGAAACTTTCCTAATAAAATGAAGAAATCAAAGAAGGCTAATCGATTTTCAGCACCTCCTCATCTATCACCTCACTCTTCTTCTCCTTCACTTGTTTAACCCGGGTCGTCTATCCTTGGAACACCATCTTCTTGTCCCAAGGTGACTCCTGCTGCCCATTCTTCTGCTGATGTGAACCCTCCTTCCGTGGATTCACAAATCAATATCTTGCATCAAAATCAGCAACAGCTGATACTGATGATGTAGAAATTGATGAATAAAACTCAGCAAAAAAATAAACATCTTTTCTTTCTTCTAAAAATAAAATAAGACCCATATCTAACCTATTGCAATTAAATTGTCTTGTGCAGAGACCTTTTTCAAACCAAAGTCATCTATGGTATGTGGACAATGGAGGCTCTAGGCACATGACAGGATGCAGATCCATTTTAAATAACTTCATTCTAAAGAATGGAGGATTTGTCTCTTTTAGAAATAATGCAAAAGGTTGGATAGTAGGGTTTGGTTCTGTCCTAAGTGGAAAATTGCACTTTAAGGATGTAAGCCTAGTTGAAAATCTCAAGTTTAATCTCTTGAGTGTTTCTCAACTAGCTGACAAAGAATTTAGTTCATTTTTCACCAAGGACAGTTGTAAAATTCTTTCTCCTGAAATAAATTCAAAAATAAAGATCTTAATTGATCAACACACCTTGCTTACGGCTAAAAGAACTGGAAATGTATACGTTGTAGACATGACCACTGACTCTCAAACATCCCCCCTACTTGTTTGATAGCCAAAGCATCATCTTCTGAAACCGCTCTTTGGCACAGAAGATTCAGTCACCTCAACCACCACTATCTTCATTAGCTTTCTACCATTTCATTAGTAAGAGGATTACCTTCTAAAGAATTTCACTTTGAAGGCTAATGTGAATCTTGCTTAAAGGGAAAGCAACATAAAACATCACATAAGTCTATTGAGGAGTCCAAAACAACTAACTTTCTCAATCTACTTCACATGGATCTTTTTGGTCCAGTAAAGGTAGCCAGTTTGACAAGAAAGAGATATTGTTTAGTTGTTGTGGATGACTAGTCAAGATTTTGCTGGACTTTCTTTCTCTTTAGCAAAGATGTGGCTTCTGATAAAATAATTGCCCTTATCACCCAACTTGAAAGACAATTAGGTCTTCCAGTCAAAAAAATAAGGAGTGATAATGGGACTGAATTCAAAAACCAGGTTCTTGATAAGTTCTGCATCTCTAAAGAAATCCTCAGACAATACAGTGTTCCTAGAACTCCCGCTCAAAATGGAGTTGTGGAAAGAAAGAATAAGACACTTACTGAGCTGCAAGAACTATGCTTGCAGATTCAGGATTACCTTTATCCTTTTGGGCTGAGGCAGTAAACATTGCTTGCTATGTCTTGAACAGAGTTCACATTGTGAAACGACATAACAAGACTGCCTATGAAGTCCTTCATAACATAAAGCCACTCATCTCTTTCTTCAAAGTCTTTGGGTGTCCGTGTTTCATCTTGAACACAAAAGACTCTTTATCCAAGTTTGCTACTAAAGTTGACTCTGGATATTTTGTTGGATATTCTCAAACCTCTAAGGCTTATGGAGCTTTCAATCTTAGGACCAAAATTGTTGAGGAAACTATTGATGTCAAATTCAATGAGTCTGCATCAACCACATCTTTCCCTTCTGCTCCTGATGACCTCTTCGATCTTGAAAGCTTCACCTACATCCCTTCTACCCATTCTTCTTCTTCTTCAGAATCTTGTCAAACTTCTGAAGATTTATCCTCTCTTGAAGAGTGTTCTGTCTCTAAATTCTTTACCTCTCTTCCTTCTTAACAAATAAATTCTCAAGACCAAGGTGAACAGATATCTACTCCTTTATCCCCAGCCTTGGATAACATACCTGTAGATGTTCCTGAAAATGGTCATGCTTCCCCTTCAGAAAATCCTCCTGGCCCCACTGAAAACTCACCTTCTTCCGATGCTGCCTCCTCAAATAACTGTTTGGACATCATTCCCTTCAGTAGAAATCATCCTCTAGAACAAATCTTAGGTGATCTACATAAAGGTGTTCAAACGAGGAGCCAGATTTCGAACTTTTGCCTTCATGCAGCCTTCTTGTCCCAAGTTGAGCCTTCCAAATATCAGGAAGCTCTTAAGGATAATAATTGGGTAGAGGCTATGCAAGATGAACTGTTATAGTTCAAAAGGCAAAACGTTTAGACTCTCTGCCCCTTGCCAGCAGAAAAATACCCTATCGGAACTAGATGTGTATTCAGAAATAAAACAGATGACAAGGGCATCATGATCAAAAATAAAGCCCGATTGGTAGTGCAAGGCTACTGCCAAGAGGAAGGCATCGATTATGATGAAACCTTTGCTCCTGTGGCCAGACTGGAAGCCAATAGACTCTTCCTAGCATTTGCTATATCCCATAACATAAAGGTATATCAAATGGACATAAAAAGTGCATTCCTATATGGGACAGTAAAGGAGGAAGTCTATGTGTGTCAACCTCCAGGATTCGATGATGTTCATCATCCTGATTGGGTGTACAGACTAGACAAAGCACTTTATGGTCTGAAACAAGCACCCAGAGCATGGTATGATACTCTCTCTCAATTTCTTCTTTCTAATAAATTTTCTCGGGGAACCATTGATAACACTTTGTTCATCAAGAGGGTAGACAAGGAACTTTTGCTGGTCCAAATTAATGTCAATGACATCATTTTTGTATCAATAAAACCTTCCTTGTGTGAACAATTTTCTAAATTAATTTCTTCAAAGTTTGAAATGAGTGCTTTAAGTGAACTAAAAACATTTTTAGGACTCCAAGTAAAACAAACCCCCAATGGGACTTTCATTCATCAATCAAAATATGTAAAAGATCTTCTAAATAAATTTGATATGAATGATTGCAAAATAATCTATACCCCCATGGCTACAAGTCCTGGAATAAGTCCAGATGAAAATGGTGAACCTGTAGATTAAACTCTTTACATGTGCATGATTGGATCTTTGATGTATCTTACTGCATCAAGGCCAGGCATCATGTATGCAACATGTGTCTGTGCAAGATACCAATCAGCCCCCAAACAATCCTATTTGTCATTTGTGAAAAGGATACTAAGATATCTGAAAGGCACTCCTGTGTTAGGTATCTAGTATCCTGCTAACAAAACTTGTAAGCTTGTTGGTTTTTCAAACAGTGATTATGCTGGGTGCTTGCTCACAAGAAAGTATACTTCAGGAGGACGTCAGTTCTTTGCAAATTTCTTAGTGTCATGGCAAAGCAAGAAGCAAACATCGGTGTCAAATTCAACTGCTGAAGCTGAGTACATTGCAATAGCCCATTGCACTGCCAAAATCCTTTGGTTTTAATACCAACTGCTGGATTTCGGAATAACTGAACTAAAAAAACCTCTCCTAATAGATAGCGAAGCAACCAAAAATATAATAAAGAATCATGTCTATCATTCAAAAACCAAACATATATAAATAAGGCATCACTTCATTAGAGACTGTTTTGAAAAGGGGCTAATTGTCACAGAACATGTCTCTACAAGTGACCAAATATCGGATATATTTACCAAACCCTTGGACTCTTCAACTTTTTCTGAGTTTGTGGCTAAATTGGGTATGATAAATATGAGCTAATAAATGTGGTTAAGAATGTGTTTCTTAAACCCTTAAATAAATACATAAAAGGATAATCTTCAATGATTATCCTAACAACGGATATTTGATAAACCACTGATGAGTAAACCTTGGTCTCTATCTATGGTTATCTCATAACTCGGATAGGATTAGTGGTTGTTATAACCACTGCTTTATATCTATCAGCTGTTACAGCTTCCGTTGATACAATTTAAACCTTCTATGGTTTACTTCTCTTCCGACGTCTCTTCTTCCGAGACTTTTAACTGCGTTATTTATCCATGGTTAAACCTCTTCCAAAAAATAAGACTCTTCCAAGGTTAAATAATCCTTCATGGTTAAATCTTCTTTGCCTAAGTGGTTATCAACTCTCTTGATAATTACGCCGATTCAGCCATCTCTAATAACTCTGCAAGACTAGACCTCTTAATTGAATTGACACTCATTAATAGTTCTCAAGGCTCGATGCTATAATTCTTTCCATTTTCATCCCTCTTACTTTAAATGACCACTGATCTTTCTTTCCTTATTTATATCAGTAGTGGTCATTCTTTAATCCATCAGTTCTTTCATAACAGTTGCTTGATCACCTCTTGATCAAGAACACTCTTCCTTCAACTTTAATTCTTCCGGATGCTAGTCATGGCGAAGGACTACTGCTTGTCAGGTATGTCGCCTAGCACGATGCATTTCCACTACTTCCGTCTAAGCTTTATGCTCATGATGGTGGTGTAATGGCATCGGACGAGGCTTCATCCCCGACAAAGCTTTGTCTGTACTTCAGGGTGTGCATGAACGTACTTCGTTGTCGTTTGCTTCTTCTCTCTCATGATCACAAGTTTGTCTGATGGGTAAAAACCCTAAGGTAAAACTTTTGATATGTTATAAGTAGTGGCAGTTTTCATTTTTGAATCCGCCCTTGTGTGAACGGTTAAACTTCCTCTTTTCTTTCTCTCTCTAAAAGCAAAGTTTGTACTCACATTTTGCTTTCATAAATGCTCGGTGTTCATTGTCGCAAAAATGTCCTTGAAAATCAAGCCGATCCATAACCTAGGAGCTTACCTTGTCAAATCTGCTGAGTACCCTCACTACAACAAAGCAATCGACACTCTGGTAAATCCTTTGTTCACACTGCTCTCATCCTAAACCCTCATATTTCTGAAGTTGCTCTAAACCATTTTTGGGCAAACTCATCCTTAGTGATCAAGGATGACTCTGTTGAAAGCATCGCTTTGATGGTCGGTGGTCAACAAGTCACCATCACTCACACAAAAATAAGCGTTGCCCTAAACTTAAACGACGCTGAGGCTCCCCCCACTGTTTCTCTAAAACTTCTTCATAATACTTTTATTCAGTGCGACTATTAGGGTGACCTAAAAAATAGGAGTTTGTACAAAGCTTTCTTCTACCCCAAGTACAAGTTCTTGTATCACAACATTTTACAGTGTCTGTCTCAGAAGTCGACGAGTTGGGGAGAAATGCCATATGACATGCAATATGTCATGTATGCAGTTCTTTCCAACGAGAAGGTCAATCTGTCTCGAATAATTTTTGATCATCTGGTACATCACCAGAAAGGTCCTAAGTTTCTGTTATATCCTAGGTTTGTATTGGCCTGCCTCTTTGCTGACCTTAATAAGGTTTGAAGACCTTCAGAAGATAAAGAATAAAGAAACGGAGAAGGAAAACTTGATTCTGGCTAGTCTTGAAGCCACTGGTCTCTCAGGAGTTGAACTGGTAAGGACCTATCAAGAACAAATAGCCAGATTGGATCATCATCAAGATAAAGCCTATCAGGCTGAGAGGAAGCAGCTGATCAAGTACCTGTTGGATGAAGGGAAATACAAGGTTGAAAACTTCAGTAACTGGGATATTACTAGCCTAAAAAATGAAGCTAAAGTTTCATCCAAAAGAATAAAAGCTGAAGTAAGGAAGAAAAATATCCTTGAGCAGAGGAAAATAATAAAGCACATCCTCATCCAAAATCAATGGGAACCAAAGAACAAGATAACAAGATAGAGAGATGTAGTTCTGTTCGATGAATGGTCAAAGTTCAAAAGAGAGAACAAAGACCACCCTGAGCTTTGGAAGGATGTCACTCCCTATCCTTCTACAGTGACTCAGCTCAAGGATGCCAACCCAAGCACAGTGATTGATCATTTGCTAAATGAACCTTTGGGAACTCTTAGTGTTGGGTCTGCCGAACATCCATCTGCTAAAATTCGGCCTCCTCGGATCAAAAATTCAAGAATAAGAATAAAGAGGTGGTTCTATGACTCTGTCTCCAAGAGTATGGCAATAGAAAGATTCAATGGCTCAAGAACCTTCTTCTCAAATTGGGATGAGATTCTCACCCTACCAACTGATGATCTGAAGGAACTGCAGCACAAAACTCTGGACAATGCTGATACAAAATATGAAGTTCTGAACTATGTTTGAACTCTTAGAAATAAAATTGGTCTGGCTTTAAAAAAAATAAGTAGGTTTTGGCTTCATCAGTCCAGAGGGAGATTGTTGGAAAATAAGGACTGACGACCAAAACCACGGAAGCCAGACACCTGAATAAAACCGCGGATAGACAAGTCGCGGATGCTTCTCTTCCGATTGAAGAACTGCCTCAATATCGAAAGGCTATCAGCGGAAGCTTCGCCAAAAAGAAGTGCCGGTGAACTTATTTCCCTCAGAATACACTAGCTGATCTTGACATCATTGGAAGACAACCATTGCATCAGAAGAAGTCAAATGACTCAGAAGACAGTCTCCTCTTCACAAATAACTGATTACTTAATCAGCTTCCGATGAACAACTTCCGAAAGAATAAACGCTGAACTCCAGTACATCTACTTCAACATCGGAAGACCTGAAGACTACTGAAGACTCTTGTTTGGTTGTTGTTGACTTTGTATTTGTACTAGTCTGTTGTATCAGTGTCTGTAATAATGTCAGCTATTTGTCTTATTATTTCTTGTCTTGTATCTCAGAATGTTTGGGTATTTAAGTCCCAACATTCTCTGAATAATTAAGCATTACTTCCCCAAAATTCCTTGTGCTTCATATCTTCTATCTTCTCTCTTTCTAAGCAACAAAACTAAAACAACTAAAATAACTTAGTGCAAAACTTTAAAGGGAGCTAAAACCAAAGATTTGACTAAGTGTCTAAAGCCTTGTTCCTGGTGAAATAGCTACTACTCTAGGTTCTTGCAGTTCAACATCGTCCCCTAGACGAAAACATGATAACTAGCACCCTGATACCTGCCTTTTCCTAACTTCGAGTAAGGAGAGTCATCTGTACAGTTAGACATGAGAGCACACATTCAAAGGTTTACAGCGGAGTTGCTAGACACATGAGAGCATTTAATAGGGACGCATAGATAGTTGGATGGAGCATACGATACAATTCAACAGACTCATTTTCGTTGGAGCAGGCTAATACTGCTCAGCGAAAGCTAGCATAACAACTTAATGGAAACAAGTTTTGCTGCATGGCGAAGGATACTAGAAGATCATCTCCAAGGTTCTGCAAGAATGATCTAGAGGTACCATGAGGAGTCATTAACTAATTGGGAGGATTAAACCATTTATTGGAAGGAGTGGTCGCAAACGTGGCTTTTAATTAGCTTTTATGATCTCATTCCTACCATTCTTTGGTAGGAGGTAGAACTGATGGGGAAATGGACTTCCTAAATTTTGTTAGCCTTATGTGATGGGTAACAGATATGTTGACAGGGAGCGGAGTTAGTGTAGGTAATTTTTGGGGGATGAGGGTGAAAGGAGGTGTAAATGTAAGGTTTGGTAATGAATAAAAATGATTGAATGATTTTACTTGTACCTATCGATAGTCGATGTACATTATATGAATATAAATGATGAATGAAGTTTATGTATATTCCTTTTCTTTACGCATCAACTTATATAACTATGTATATCAAACAATATTTAAATTGAGTCGAGTCAGAATAATCAAGGTGTAGTTTGCAAATATGACTAGCCCACATAATTGGAAATTACAATCGTGGGTATTTTAATGAACCTCAATAGTAGGACAGAGATAAAACAAAAAACCAAAGCAAGTTAAGTTAAATTTAACAATCATGTGTTAGTTTATAACTCAGATAAGTTCAATTACAAACATAAAAACTTCAAATAGCAGATTACATGTGTATCATGTGAAAATATAAACATATCAATCTGGAATGACAGATTTCTAGTGCATGGTGTGTGATTGCAAATACATCAGTTTCAAATAACGAGAATTATGAATATTAAGTGTAGTTACACATACATCCGTTTCGATTATTTCAATTCTTTGGACATGGTGCATAAGCGCAAGGACATAATCGTGGTATATCGAATGAGTGGTGGGTTAGTGGCTGGCATTGTGCTCTACATATACAATATACATAAACTATGTTTGGTATATCAGGAAAGTATTAGTGTGCAAAGGTTGTGAATTCATATGTTTCTTAGACTTTGTTTAGTTATGGATTCAATAACATAATGGGTAGTATATCATATCAAATTCTTGATATTATTATGTTTCAAATTCTTATGTGAACATAAGATAGCAAGTAACGATTGCATATTTCAATACATATTGTGGATTCATATGTTATGTTGGACATTATTTAGTTACGGATTCAATAACACAACAGATAGTATATCAAATCAATTATTGATGCAATTGTGTTTCAAATTCTTATGGGAACACAAGATAACATAACGATTCCATATTTCAATACATATTATGGTTAATCATGACTGCATTCCTGTTACTTCATTTAGACCATGCCTCCTAAACATGGACGCCCACATCATTAAAACACTGAAACAGAAAACGATAACAATCCCCC
The DNA here is from genome assembly GCA_009363875.1 of Mikania micrantha. Taxonomy (NCBI): domain Eukaryota; kingdom Viridiplantae; phylum Streptophyta; class Magnoliopsida; order Asterales; family Asteraceae; genus Mikania; species Mikania micrantha. The sequence continues at coordinate 81,757,116 of CM018682.1, read as the reverse complement.
ACTAGAAGGAACGAATGTTATTACAACTACTAATGGTTCCAACTTTGCTGAAGTTGTTATCCCTACTCTAATAACTCAGCTACAACAACATATGCCTTCATGTTCTCGTAAAACAATACCATTAACACAAACATTGAAGGCAATACCGAAGTACATACTTTGGTCTAGGTCAAATTAATTCTAACCTCACTAATCACATTATACATTTAGCAATATGCAAATCACAACCAATAGACCATCGGCCAAACCCAAGTTGCGACCAAGACATGACCGAATACCATTGAGCCACCCCGATCATGACCTAGTCATTACCGAGAATCAATGAGCCAGCCTAAGACAAGGACGATATCAAGGCCACAGATAGGCCATTAGGCCACTAGCTAACCCAAGGACCCCGGACCACAAAGTCGGGCCTCCAGCCACCGTCTGACCGCCATAGACGACCATCTCCAGCCAGCTTTCGGCCAATTTCTGGCCAAATTCCAGTGACCCCATGACTTGGTCGCCTGCAAGGAGTTCTGCCCAAAACCCTAAATTGTCCGATTTTGGGTTTTGAACTCTGTTTTGAAATCTGTTTGAAAAATGGCATCCCATTTTTTATATGAAAGATCTATACTTAATCAATTTTGCTTTCAAACCTCCATGTTGCGATCCGTTTCGCAATTTGGCGACCTAATTATGATCAAGAAACTGATGTAGGTTTCAAATTGCAATACAAAAGCCAATTTTGCGACCCGTTCGATGAGAAACTTCATTTCACAGTTCGGCAACCTAGTTTCAATCATGAAACTGATTCAACTTCTGAATTTCAATACGGAGCGTAAATTTGGTAACTTAATTTTACCTGGAACTGATTTAGGCTCTAAATTGTGATAAAACAGTCAAATTGCAATAAATTGAGCTTTATCTCACAATCAATAACCTAATTTTAATTAAAATACCAAGTATAGTATTAAAATTACAATACGAATATTTCAAAAATATTTCAATGAATGGTATGAATAGAAAAGTTTAACAACAATCAATGACTTAATAGTCTTGATTAATTGTTATAGCCTGATTCTGAGAACAATATATTGGGAATCAACTCAAGAACTCGGGTTAACATATTATTTGACATTAGAAGATCAAAGAACCTCTTAGGGAAACAAATCAGGCATGACACTCAATCACATTTTAATAATTTTTCTAAAATAAACAATCCAATAACCCGTCACACAACACTTCAATAACACTGGTGAGTTCATAACCCCTTTTCAAATCTTTCGATTTTTTACTCGGGGATTCTGTTACAACTACAAAGGTTTTACATGTATGCAATATTTGTGATATGCTTGAATGTTACTTGTGTATTTCAACTCTTCTATGATGATTACATGAAAATTGTATCTTGCAATTGTAAAAATCCTCACATAAAAACTGTGGTCAATAAAATCATGGATGAGTCGAATGATAACAACGATAGTACTATCAAGCTGACAAACTCATTCCCAGGAAGATAGTGTTTAGCTTGATGTGAATGCATGTTACCAGTAATTACGATACAAGTTAACAGCTTAATGCAACGACATGCATTATAAGTGAGGCTAAGGTTTTACCTTCAGGTATTGCCACCAATACATTACTGTCACACAGGCTTTGGTTATGGGTTTTCATGGTGAATCATATTCATCTAGTTGTATATGCATGTATACTTATCATATTACATTTCATTGAATTAATTACAACTTAACTATGAACTCACCAGCAATCATGTTGATCTTTTATATTACAAAAAAAATTTCAGGTAAGAAGTAAGAATTGAAAACGTGAGGACACACGACAAGAATGTATGTTTAGAAAATCCTTAAATTGGTTTGAGATTGTACCAAAGATATTGTAACCTTTGTATGTAAAACTCTAATATGTGATGTGATATATTATTTGTTGTTCTCCATGGATGTATGATACAATCACAACAAAAGTCGCACCCCATTAGGTAACGTCACCACCAAGCTTCCGCGACACCATACGTATGCTAGTGACATCATCAAGTGATAAGGAGATTGGTGTGACACTTGAGTTTAACAATCATGCATTCGATCCAATTTATAACTTTGTAATTCACTACCTCTAATATCATATTTATGATTTGCATCTTACATTTTCTATTGACAATACATTCAACCATTATAGTGAGAAAAAAACTAGAAATCAATTCAAAAAGCACACTGCCATAATTTAAAAAGGTTATTCTTGTGACAATATCTAATGGAACAACAAACTTGGTTAGGTAGAGCTCTAGCAACATATTTGTTTAGCTTTGGTGTTAAATTGGCCCCCTTTTAGGTATCCCAAATACCCTATGAATTACTTCTGAATCCACTTTAAATTTATAATTGCCAATCATTATGTCCATACTCTCACTATCATAGCTATCTACAACAAAATACCTAAGCTTTGATGAGATTTCTTTTATATCTAGAAATACAACTTTCCAAACGTGATTTTCTTAATAGTTTCTCTTTGATTTTTTAATTAAGTGGTGTATAGCCATATACAATGGGTGTGGGGATGTATGATTCCATAAGTTGAGAAATTTGTTTTTTGATAATTTCCTCTTTTGTCCGTTCATGTTTTGTATTTTTTTGTATCTTTTCAATTCTTTTAGATAACATGTCCATTATTTATCATCAACAAATTATAAGTACTACCATTAATATATATATATATATATATATATATATATAGGCATCTACTCATAGATTATAACAAAATTTCTTAACACATCTTATTTTGCTTAAGATTCCATAAAATGCCATTTAGAAAGTAGTTTTTAAAGTTTCTTCCAAAACGTGTTTCATAGTAACAAAATTGAGATTCACTAAATGAAGACGCACATGTTTAAAATTTTAGAAATTTTTCCATAAACAATTGATACCTTTCGAATGCTCTTTTCGTTTTTCCGAACTTCTCCCCAATCGATTAAACAACCACCTTCTTTTGAGAAAGAAAAAACTTTCTGACATTCTATTGTAGTGTTTATCCAAATCTTTCTTTTAATATGAGCAGCATTTCATTTCTAATAATTCTTCATGTGCTCGAACCATGTGTTCAACTGGGTTCCCTATAAATTCAACAAAGATTATATGCATAAATTCTTCAAGGGACTGAACTTGTTGAATTTGGAGTTGTCAGTATTCTCTAAGGCTTAAATACCATTCTCGTAATCTTCCTTGATATCTGGTAAAAAATATTTTGATGAACATGTCTATATAATAGAATTGAAGTTATGTTCAACACCACGTCAACATTTCTATGCTTCTTTCTCTCCATTTTGATGGGGAATACCATCAAACGTGAACTTTTGATTTGCATCTGATCTGGGAAATTTTTTTTCCCTCTTAGAGTTGCTACTTAGGCAACGTCTTGTGCTTCATAATCATACTCAAAATGTATTTTCAACTGTGGGTTCTGGTTTTGCCAGGAACAAATGTTCAAATCTTCTGAAAAATAGTGTTTTTTAGATAAGGATTCTTTAGAAGTTGGAACACATGGAAATACTTTTGGAAAAGGTTTTTGAGTCAAAGCTTGAAGAAGCATGGAGATGGGGTTTATCCCTTCAATAGGTAAACATCTAAAGCTTTTGAGGAATCTACAAACAAGCTGTGTTCAAAAGACGAGTTTGTATTACTTGTGGAATCAAGATTGGCCTAACTTGATGATAGAAGTAGAGATTTATTTTTTAGTATATCATGTTAGAATCCCATAGTGCCAAGGATGGTGATGATTTCGAAAATGATTGCAAAGGTAAATGTTGAGGATCAATGGCTGATTTGACAAAAGGGGTAGTGGGTAATTTCCAAGTATCATCATTTTTGGTTGATATTCTTTGTTGTTTATGTTGCCTTTCAAGATCTACCAACTTAGCTTTTAGAAACTTCATTTATGCTTCCATATTAGGAGAGCATTTGAAGTTTGTGAGACTGGCGTGCTTCGAACCATTTGGAGTAACTCATAATTAAGTCATTGAATTTTACTCGTCGTCAGTCAGGGTGTGACATATGCTTTCTATTTTGTGAACTTTTCCAACTGAAGGCACTTGGTTTTTGAAGAGAGGCTCTTGTTGGATCAATATGACTTTAAGGGCTAGATTTTGAGCAACCGCATTTTCACTTTGCCAATTCAGTGTAGCCTCAGCGGTAGTGGTGGAATTTGAAACACCATTTGGACCAATAATTATGGACGAATGAATTTTTTTTGTTGAGTATTTTCAAAGGAAGTTAATGGAGGGGATTCGGTCCACTAATATGGCGAGGAAACTGATGGAGTTATAAAATAAAATCCATTCTCTGGTTGTTTTGGAGTAATATTTTGTGGTGGGATGGAGGTGGGTATTGACTTTTTTGGTGAGGTGCCATACAAGACATAATAATCAAATTTCCCTGACGGTTCACCAAGGAGTCTAAAATTAGAGTCTGTGCTTTTAAACCTTTTCTTCAATTTACTTTGTGATCCTTTCTTCCTTTAAGGAAGATTTTCATCATATTCAACCTTAATGTTTCTTATAAGTACTCATCACAATTGCATACGTCATAGATGCAATGTATTATCTATTAGTTCGGTCTTGGGTCTTCAATTGGTTGAATCATATTTACAGTGGAAAAAATGTGTTTCTTGTCTTATGCTGAGAATTTGCTTCTAAAAGACCATTTTGATGGCGAACAAACTCAGGGGTTGTTGTAGCCTGCATAAGGGTCTAGTGAATTTGTTCATAGTTGGTTATCCATTTTTCTAGATTTTTGTTAAAACCTCTCTTGATAATTGTTTTGGAACATACGTGCATGTTGTGAAGCGTTTGAGTCAATATCAAGAAGTAAAGCATCTTTAGAATTTTCCTGTTTAGGAACCATTATATCTAACGAATGATTCTGGACACGATATGCCATCTGATGGTGAAATGTAGCTTGAAAAGTATTCACTTAAGGAGTCCCTCCTATTTGAATTTGTGCTTTCAGAGTTGTTAATAATGACGGATCATTGAGTGGCATATTAAAATTGAGGTAAAAGATAATAAAGATTGTTCCAGCATTCAATGTCGTTTGGATTTTACCAATACAAGCATGTTAGTATTCAACATCCCGTGTATCAACTCGTGCAATAAGAGACAATGCGGGTAATCCTTTTCTTCCATGGAAAATAAGAGCAAGTCTAATAGCACCGAAATGTATATGAGTATATCCTTGTGCTTGAGAGAATCTTGGGAGATTTGGGGGAAGTGATAAAGTTACTAAGTGCTCATAATTTGTAGCTAGGAGTTGATGAGAGTCAAATTTTGAGGTTTGGACAAATTCTTTGGCATATGAATTAGTAGTTGACCCTATTAATTTTCTAACTTTTCTTTAGAAGGAAGGAAGTGGATGGTTTAGAGAAAAAAAAACATTATAAGGATATACAATGGACATATTGGTAATAGGTATTTTTGAATCATTAGGAGCACACAATATTTCATAAAGTTGATCTACTTGTGAAGAAATGGATTTTCTATTATTGGAACTAGAATGTGGTAAACGAGAATTTGGATACATGGCTAAGGGTTAAGTGACATTAGGGAAGTTCTTCAAATTGTTTTCGGAGGTTTATTGTGACTTAACCAACGTCGACTTATGAACTCTTAAACAAGAATTTAGAAATTGTACGATCTAGAATAACACACTAGTTTGTTCTTGTAATAACTATCCAAAGATTGGTGTTCTGATGTGAGAGATGCGACAAAGCAGCAATCACCGAGCATAGTAATCCAAATCTTTAAGAAAGAAAGAACATGAGCCTTATGACACTCTTAAACGGTGATGAATTTATATAAACATATAAAAAATGAAAGTGTTTTACACGTGTGAAAATTAAGTTAAAAAAACTCAAAGATTTAAGTTGATGTTGGTAAAGTTATTTAGGTTAATACAATAAAGGTGAGTTATGAAGGATTCTAAACGCTATATATATATATTTATATTTTAATAAATAAGAATAGGTTATCACGTGATACAATTTTTATATATATATATATGAATATATTTGAATGACAACAAGTTATTTGGAATTAAAAAGAACAACATATAACTATATAATTCTAGGGGGCACAATAATACTTTTTTGAGTAAAATGTCATTTTAGTTATTATGGTTTAGCAGCTTTTTTATTTTAGTCCAATAGTTTAAATTTTGTCATTTTGGTCATTACGGTTTTATTTTATTGTTATTCTTGTCCCTGTGATCTGGTAATTTTTGTCATTTTAGTCTAAATGTTTAAATTTAATTAGACTAAAATGACAATAAAATGGAAACCATAATGACTAAAATGACAATAAAATGAAACTATAATGACCAAAATTGCAAAATTTAAACTATTTGACTAAAATGACAAAAGTTGTCAAACTATAGAGACTAAAATAACATTCTACTCTACTTTTTTTCTACTATAAAAAAGTCTCTTTTTATGTATTTTCAATCATATAATTATAAATAGTATGTTAGTATATACACGATATTTTGTTATTCCAACAAAGTGAAAACACATGTTGGAGTTATCTCCAACTTCAAAGACCTTTAAATAAAATAAAATAAGTTGTTGATAAATGAGGTTCCGGGGTAAACGCAAAACCTGCAACAGCACCCATGCGGTTTCGTAACTTTAAATCAAACTTCATTCATTTATTACTCTTTTTGGACTATATTGACCATTTAGATTATATAAATTCAACTTTCAGAAAAAAATAATAATAATAATTAGAATATTTATTTATTTAATTTTTTTTAACGGCGAAGAAATAATGGTTAATCTTAGGAGTGTTAATCGGTTCGGTTAACGATTTGTTTGATTTATTCGGTTCGGTTTAATCGGTTTTAAAAAAAAAATTCCCTAACCGTTAACCGAGCCAAACCGATTTCGCTAAATGGTTAACCGAACCGAATTAAATTCGGTTCGATTTCGGTTAAAACCGAATAAACTGAATTCAACCGAACAAACCGAATAAACCGATCTGAAGAAACCGAATTATACCGAACAAACCGAATTCAACCAAATAAACCGCATTCAACCTTATATATTATTAATAAAAATATAAAGTTAAATATGAATTCGGTTTAATCGGTTAACCGTAAAAGCGAACAAGCCGAATTAAAAAAAAAATTCAAACCGTTAACCGAACCAAAAACTAAATTTGGAATTTGGATACGGTTATGAACCGAACCGAAAACCGAATTCAGAATTCGATTCGGTTTTTCGGTTACGGTTCGGTTATCGGTTTTAAACGGTTTTCGGTTATTCTGAACACACGTAATTAATCTATCTTTCAGAATAACACATTATTAGATTATAAATATTTTATCAAAAAACAAAAAGTATCTTTGATCGCTCATATAATTAGAGGTGGGCAAAAAACCCGAAACCAGAACCGGTCATACCCAAACTGGTGGGTACAGGCGTTTCCAGATTCTTAGAGAAATCGAAACCGGAACCGAAAAAGCGGAACTAGTTCCACCTTTACCCGACAAAACCCGAACCGGAACGGGCCAAACAGGAACCGGTCAAAAACGGAACCGGTTATTGACTTTGTTTACCAGAACCGAAACCGTTTGTAAAGGTCCCTAAAGGCTTACAACAAAAGAGGCTAAACCGATCTATCAACCAATGACTTGAGATTAATTGACGTTTTAAATTAGTTGAAAGTATGAACTATTTCTTTTTTTAATGACCGTGGAAACCCACTTACGTGATAAATCAGATCTGGTCCAAATGACTTGAGATTGGATCATTGAGAATGGTCCTAGTTTTGCATCAACAAATTCAATGGCGATCCAGTATTCGAGTATATTACGATTTCATGCTTGATTGCTTAGGTGATTAAAAATAACAAATGAGTTATAAAATAAACAAATGAACATAACTTTTACTTTGTTTGAAGCCACCTGACCCATGAAAAAGAATCAATAACCAAGATCATGCGACAAATAGGGTGTTTATTGTGTTAGATTATGAATTATTCAATTTATTCATATTTGAATTTTTCATGCCTATTACTTATATTTGAACCCGACCCGAATTGGTTTTAATCACATCCGATCCAAATGTCCAAATCAGAGTTCTACAGATAAATCCAAATAACCCGAATAAAACTCAGTAAAAAATTCCTATTTTTTTATTCCCGTTTTGGCTATTTATTTTTACCCATATACATTTTACTAATTTTGATCCACAATACATCTCTTTAAAGTTGAAACTTCAAACACTATCATATTTCCATCATAATAAAATAATTTAAATAAATCTAATGATTCCCAAAACAAAACCCAAACAACTTGAAATTAATAGTGTTTCGTTAGATCTTATTCGGATTAAACGGATAACCGAACAGCCCAAAATTAGAAAAAAAAAAATTAAATCTGTTTCTAACTCGAAAATCCGAATAACTAGTTTGGATTCAAATACATTCAACACGAAAATCTCAAATTAAGATTGGATACGATTAAGGTTTCGATTTTTATTAGATTTTTTGAACACTCTTAGCAATAAATACACAACACATGATTGCCTTAAAGTGCATGTCACACCTCACTTCCATTTAAGGATGACAATGGGCCGGGTTTGGGACGGGTTTGAGTAATCACAGTCTCATACCCGTTTATTAAAGTATGTCTCATATCCGTCCCAAATCCCATCGGGTATCTATCATGTATTTACCAGTCGGGTATCGGGTATCCCAGCGGGTTTTGGGTATCCCGACGGGTTTAGCTAAATATATTCGTTGATAATAACTGGCTTAAAACACGTCTGGCATCGGGTAACCGGGTAACTAATAATAAATTTATTATTTTTATAACCAAAAACTATATGTTAAATATGCCAAGAATAAGCTATTAATATATCAAATAATATGAAATTTCAAAATGTTATAAGTTGATTATCATTATTCAAAATAAACCAAAAAATAGCAAATATTAACAAAATGGTTCAAAATAAATTTTTTAATTGCCACAAAATAAAATAAAAAAGAAACAAATTATATGAACAATTTCTAAAGTTCAAAAAGATACAAAAATAAACAAATTCTATTAATTCAAATGTATATAAATGGTATTTATAATCGAGTACACGGGACGGGTAAACGGGTATATATAATCGGGCCGGATAAACGGGTATATGAACAAATCCCAAGCCTGTCCCATGCCCGCAAAAATTTTAAAAATTAATCTCATACCCAGTCCAATACCCATTAGGTTTGGGAATACCCGTCCCATTTGTAGCGGGTTTTGGGTAAACCCTTCGGCTCGGGTTTTTTTGCCATCCCTACTTCAATTTCCAAAAGTATGGGTGTTCAAAATATCCGAAACTCGAAAAAAATTCGAAATCCGAATCATATCCGAAACCCGAAAAACCTCATCCGAAATCTAGTTCGGATTGTTCGGGTGATTCGGGTCAGATAATATGATTTTAGTTTAGGGTCGGTTCGGGTTTTCGGATATGCAAAAAAAGGTTTTTCAGGTAGGATATCCGAATAAAACCGGTTTATTCTTGTTATTCAGATGTAAGAATTCGGGTTTTTCAGATCGGATAGTATATTTTGAGATTCGGGTCAGGTTTCGGATAGACCAAAAAATTTTCAAATCGAATAACCTGATTCGAAAAACATGAATAATTCATTATCCGACCCGATGAACACCAAAGGCCCAATTTATGTTTGGCAATTGGCATTATTTCCCCTAATGTTGGTAACTTCTAATTACTCCATTTTAATAAATAAAATGCGAAAATCATTTTGAGTATGAAGCTCTGTGTTTATTTATTTCCTCAATCTAATGTAATTAAAATTTAGATACTGCCAAATCTATAACATTTACCATAAAACTGAGCTTTGATATATTAGTTTTGTTATCCAACAATATATAAAATTTTTAATTTCCCTTTTTTATTTGTAATTGCACTTTTGTCAGACTCAATAGCTGCACTCGGGGCAAAACACAAGTGAGGTCAGAAATGGGTCGCTCAAAACGGTACGACACAATAACAGAATGAATAAACTTAGCCCTTGAAGTTGGTTTGTTATAAAAAACTCAGGTTAAAAGTAGTCTAAACCTTCGTGTGGTGGTATACACGGGCGGCAACAATTTACGAGACTCACAAATTTTTTTTTCATGTCACTATGTCTCGGGTTAAATGTTCAGGTCGCTGATTCAGGTCTCTTGGGTCAAACAATAAAGACTATAAGCATCTAATCTATCGACATTAATTCAAGCGATTGTACATATAGTTTCTTAAAATGTAGATATTTTTTTAACAAACTAAGACCTAAGTATTGAACATGATGCTTGAGAAAAGGTGAGTATAATGAAGGAGAATTACAACTCAGCCTAACGACCTTTAAGATATTACAATTTATCGATTATTGATTCCGAGTCAAAGTTATTAGCAATTTATTTTTCATAGTAAATCACCAAGTTATTCATAAGATAGTCATCTGTCATCGTATTGTGAAGACGACTCTTAAGTTTTCACTGCTGAAAAAAATTAAGACAACGCAAATATAGTGCATGATAAATTTTTAAAAGCAAGGGCGAAAATGAATGTTAAATTTTTACAGCATGGGCAAAATTGGTTTCTATAAAAAAGTTTAACATACCGTTCGAAAAATCAACACTACCGGCAAAAAAAAAAAGACAAGGCCTACCCTTATATGCTTCGTCACTGTCATCATGAAAGTGATGTAGTTTAATTGTAAGAGAGATAACCCAAATGTGTCTAGTTCAATTTCTACTAAGGCCAATTTTTCACGATGGCTACCAACGTGTTGCTTAAGCGTGCTTTACATGTTCTCCTTATTAGTTGATTATTTATGGAAGCCAAAGGTTTACCACATAAGTAAACTTGCACGACAAAAAAAAAGTAAATAATCAAAATAAAAAAAATTGGTCTAGAAATAATAAGCAAAATTTGGATTCGTGTATATATATATATATATATATATATATATATATATATATATATTTCCCCACCTCCATAATCCGGCCGGTAAATATATAAAGCTAAGTTGAAATTAAGCAAGTTTTTAAACTTCTTGTGTGTAGAGCAGATAGAAAAATGTATATAAAATGACTATGAAAAACTAATAAAAAAATTATTTTAATTCATAAAGATTAAAATCATTATGAGCACATTTTTTTTCTTTTGTAATAGACTGGACTAATGTACTTTCAAATCCATTTATCGTGTCAAATAGAGGATTTGAATCATCAAATTACAAAAAAGATAGCACTTATCACACACCAGAATACCATTAAGCTAAACGTCTTTTTATAGTATGATCAACGTATTTACATATAAATTCATAAAGATAAAGATTTAAAACCAGTATGCAAAGACATTTACTTTTAGTATGAACACATTTACAAAAGTTTATTCATGTAGAACGCATTCGGCATATTTAAGAAAGGGCATATGTATAGAACTTTTAAGTTGGTAAGGAAATATGAACCTTTCATTTCATTTATACGTTTAATGATCAAGGATTCCGGACAAGTCTTTCTGGTAAGGTTATTTATAATTATACTTGCTATTACAAAAGAATTGTAAGGTTGGTGGACTAAAGCTTGTTATTGATTTTTATTATTTGCACTCGGGCATCTTCTAATAGACCAAGGTATGCTCAATAACTCTACATGTTGATTTTTCCATTATACAAAAGTACATGAGCGAAAATCATGTAGATAAAAAAAAAAGTAGCTTTTTCATTAGAAAGTCTTCATCATAAACGAGTCTTCCAAAGAAAGTCAGCTGATGTTTGTTTTTTAATAGGTAAAATGTCTGCAGTCTGTAAAGCACATGTGCAGACATTTGTAAAAGGAAAGGTGGACCAAATGTCTGCAGTCTGCAAGAAGAAGAACGTTTGTTTTTTAACGTCTGTTGACTGTTAAAATAAATTGGCGGTGGTGTATGGACGGTGGTAGTGGGGGCCAACGGTGGTGGGGGTGACCGACGGTAATGGCAGTGGTGGCGGATGGTGGTGGCTGCCGGTGGTGGTGGGGTTGGTGGCAGAAGGTGGTGGCCGCCAGTGGTGTTGTCCGACGGTGGTGCTAACGATGGTGGGTGGTCTCTGCAAACCTTAGAATATCCTAGAAATGGTTAGGCCACATATGCACCATGAAGAGCACGTACATACATTTTTTAATGAAACATCTTAAAAAATAAATAGTCTGCGTATGCCAATGTCTGCGCATGGTCTGTGCGACGCAGACAAAAGATACTGCGCGGACCTTTTCCTGTAAAACAAACAACACCAAAGTTGTTGGTGTAAATAGTCATCAACATGAACCCCATGTACCTCGTAAAAATTGAGTCTATCAAAAATTAAAGAAAATATGTATAATTCATACAAATACAGTCTTCAGGAAAAACTGAGTTAGGTAGTTTAGATAGATCAACAACATCTAACTCGAGAAAATTTCATCGATAGTAACAAAGAAGGTGAAAATAAATACGATGGTGATTATCTTGTAAACACATTATTCTAGTGATGATTTTAGTTGAATGTATGTTTAATATTTATTTTTGTTATGGTTGTAAAAATCATTAATTTGTTTATTATATATATATATATAGGGAAGGGTATAAAAAATAACTCTCATCTTTTGCTACAACTACATAACACATTTAAACCAATCATAAACTTACACATAAGCATTACATTAAAATATTAAAAAGGGCATCATAGTCATTTTACCCCTTATAAGTTTTCCCCCCTCTTTTTTAAACATTAATAACTTTTTTATAATATATTATTTTTTAAAAAAAATTGCACCATTATATTCGTCTCATTTTTCTCTTTAATTCCGTTATAGTCTCGACTAATTTTTTTTTTACTTTTTTTAAATGCCCTATATTTACATCATTGTAACAAGGTTAAATATAACAAATTTATTTGAATTTTTTTTAAAAATGATAAATTACAGTGATGTAATTTACATTGACGTAATTTATCGTGATGTAATTTATATTGACGTAATTTATCGTGATGTAATTTACATTTACGTAAAATTCGGTTTCGGTTTTTTTCGGTGAATTTGGTTTAAATTACAGTGATGTAATTTACATTGACAACAAATTAGTTTAAATTTTTTTTCGAACAATGATAAATTACATCACTATAATTATCATTGTGAGAGAAAAAAATCAAAATAATGTGTTCTATTACATCACTGTAATTTATCATTGTAATTATCATTGACGTAAAATTCGGTTTCGGTTTTTTCGGTGAATTTGGTTTAAATTACAGTGATGTAATTTACATTGACAACAAATTAGTTTAAATTTTTTTCGAACAATGATAAATTACATCACTATAATTATCATTGTGAGAGAAAAAAATCAAAATAATGTGTTCTATTTACATAACTGTAATTTATCATTGTAATTATTATTGTTAGAGAAAAAAATAAAATAATGTGTTACGTCACCGTTAATTATGTCATTGTAAATTACTTCATTTTGTGTTACATTACTTCATTTTTTGTTACATTACTGTAATTTATCATTGTTAGAAAAAATTTCTAATTAATTTGATATCTTTAAGCTCGTTACAATGATGTAAATACATGACATCAAAAAAAAAAAAAAACTAGTCGAGACTATAACGAAATTAAAGAGAAAAATGAGACGAGTATAATGGTGCAATTTTTAAAAAAAAATAATATAGTATAAAAAAGTTATGAATGTTTAAAAAAAATTAGGGTAAACTTTACTTAAATAACAAATGTCTTAAATGCCCTTTATATTAAAAAAAAGGAAAAAAAGGAATCTGACACGTGTCACCATCCTATATACTTACATTTTTAAAGTAACCATTGGATGATGGTTAATGGGTTGTAACAAAAGATGAGGGTTATCAAAAATTCCATGCCCTATATATATATATATGTATATATATATATGTATATATATAGGGTAAGGTTCAAATGGTAATCCACTCCAAGTGTGTAAACCTATTAACTCATTTTCATTGGTTGTTAAAATAAAGCTTTTTGAAATGAGTGGTCCATATTCAATCTGAAAAAAGTCAAAAAAACATGTGGATGAGATTTGTTTAAGGGCATTTTAGACATTTGGTGAGGGTGTACTTGATTACTTTTTTAAAAAAAGTTTACCCCCCAATTTTTTAAACACTCATAACTTTTATATACATTATTATTATTTTATAAAAATTTCACCATTAAATTTGTCACTTTTTTATCTTTAATTCAAGTATAATTTTTTCAAATTTTTTTAAAATTTTCGTAATTTGCACTGATGCAGCGACATTTTACACTGATGCAACGATGTTTTACACTGATGTAACGAAATGCATTTTTTTACACTGATTTGACATTTGATGGGTGTACTTGATTTCTTTTTTAAAAAAAGTTTACCCCACAATTTTTTTAACACTCATAACTTTTATATACATTATTATTTTTTTATAAAAATTTCACCATTAAATTTGTCACTTTTTTATCTTTAATTTAAGTATAATTTTGTCAAATTTTTTTAAAATTTTCGTAATTTACACTGATGTAACAACGTTTTACACTGATGCAACGACATTTTGCACTGACGTAACGAAATGCATTTTTTACACTGATGTAATCACAATGATGTAACGTGCTGAATTTTTACAAAGTTTTCGTAATTACACTGATGTAAGGATCTGGATTTTTTCAAAGTGTTCTTAATTTTTTAAAATATTAATGAACTAATTTTTGTAGTAAAAAATAATTTGTAACAAGATGAAAAGATTTTACGTTGGTGTAATTGCAAACGCTCGAAAAAAAGAGAGAAAATTACGAACGCTCGAAAAAACATGTTAAACGAAAAAATGAGAGAAAATTACGAACGCTCGAAAACATTTTAAAGATGTTAATCATGTTAAACGAGATTTTGAAACATTTTAAACGAAAAAATGAGATAAAATTACGAACGCTCGAAAAAACATGTTAAACGAAAAAATGAGAGAAAATTACGAACGCTCGAAAACATTTTAAAGATGGAAAGATTTTGAAAAAACGAGAGAAAATTATTATATTTATCGTTCGTTATGTTGGTGTAATTACAAACGCTCGAAAAAAATTCAAAAAAAAATTGGCATGACTATTATGGAATTAACGAGAAAAATATAACGAGTTTAATGATGTAATTTTTATAAAAAAATAACAAAGTATAAAAAAGTTATAAGTGTATAAAAATCAAGGGGGAAACTTTGATTTAAAAAAAGGAAAATAGATATTATATTTATGATGTGAGTGAATCTGATTGGCTTAAATGAGTTAATAAAATATCCATAATACCCTCATAAACTCAAAAAGGAATCTATGATGTGTATGAATCTGATTGGCTCAAATGGGTTAATAGGTTACCACAAAAATGGTGGGTTCTTATTTGAACCAAATCCTATATATATATATATATATATATAAACTATCATTTAGTTGTTTTTGTTAAGAAAATGACAACATTTAATGCATGGAAACATTATAGAGATCATGGAAGTGAAGATCCATGTGATTTAAGTAAGATTTTTATTAGTTTCATATCTTGTAATCTACTCATTGAGGTCGCTGAAACTCTACATACTTCGTATGAATGGAGTCATCACTCCAAAAGTGAAGAATAAAAATAATTTATAGAAACATAGTTTTCAGGAAAAAAACTGAGATAGGCAATTTAGATTTCTTTTTTAACGGAGAAAGTCTCAATCGTGAGAGCCCACTGTTTACAGGCTATGTCACCAAGGTCTAGTTACCTGAACCTAGAGATGCACAAAAAAACCGGTTAACCGAACCGGTATCGGTTCGTAAACCGGTTATTCAAATCGGTTTTAGGTTTTCAAAAAAACCGGCGGTTTGGGATCGGTTTGAGGTTTCAAGAGACAAAACCGGTTATTAACGGTTTTTAAACCAGTTAACCAGTCTTTCTCAATAAAAATCGGTTATTTGGCGGTTAATCGGTTCGGTTAACCAGTTTCAGTTATGTTATCGGTTTCGGTTTTTGAGCTCGAAAAACCGGTTATTAACCGAACCGGTTATTGGTAAAAACCGGTTGCTAGGCTTTGACCGGTTAACCGGTTCAGTTATTTTAAAACCGGTTTTCGACCGGTTAACCGATTTGTGCACCTCTACCTGGACCTTCCATGAGGCCCCCACTGCCACTCCTGGAGGAAACCTCACAAGAAAACCCCCTGACCCCTCACAGACCCCTTTTTCGTTACGGGAGGGTTTCGAACCTGAGACCTCCCATTTAAGAGAATCTCGGGGTACCGCTGAGGCACTATCTCGTTGGTAGGCAATTTAGAAGGATAGCAATTTCTGAGTAAAGAGAAAATTTCAATGATATTAGTTTAGAAGTTGAAGATGCATACCACTCAGAAGAAAAAGATGAAATAAAAGACAATAAATATGATGATGATCTTGTAAACACATATTATCCTAGATATGATTTTAATCGAATGTATGTTTATTATTTACTTTTCTCATGGTTGTAAAAATCAATAATTTATGTTTACTATCTTTTATTTGTTTTTGTTAAGAAAATGACAACATTTAATGCGTGGGAACATTAGAGAGATCGTGGAAGTGAAAGATCCCACTAATTTTTAGTTTCATATCTTGTAAGACTGGTGGGTATGCCCCTTGAATGGGCGTGAGAGGGGCGTGGCACACCGCCCCCCTTGTGGCGTGGAAGGGGCGTGGGAGGGGAGGCGTGATGGGTGCAACGGGCATGAGAGGGGATATAGCCGTTGGAGTTGGATTAAAAAAAAATTACCTATTTAAAACATTCATTCAACTCAAAAAAATTTTAACTCTACATTTCAAACATTCAACACAAAAAAATACCCACTCTTCCCATTTCAAACTTTCTTAACCAAAGAAATATTTTCCATGGATCCCAACCAAAACCCAAATTACTATAACCCAAACACTCCACTTAACCGAAACCCGAACACGCCACCTCCGAATTGGTTCTTTAGCCCTTCTCCAATAAATCCTTTTTTTTGATTCAAACTATTATCGACCGAATTTTGATTCAAGCCCACAACAAGGGTTTTACACATTCGCCGATTATGGTTCGAGTCAACAACCGCACGGGTTTGGTCAAGTATCTAAGGATGAAGTTGTACCCGAGACCCAACCCACTACAAATGCTGGTCTGAGTATGCAACCAAAACAAAGGCGTAGACACAGAAAGAAACAAGTTGGGGATACCGAACCCGCTGTGGGAGGTTCATCCCGTCTAGAAAAATGGTCTACGGAGAAAGAGTTTTAACTTACAAAAGCTTGGATTGATGTGTCGGAAGATCCAATTGTTGGTAATTACTTTCCTTTTAGTTTTTTAAAATTGTTAATATTTTTTTTATAAATTGTTAACATTTTTTATAAATTGTTTATAGATCGTAACAAAAAAGGACCGGACTTTTAGAGTAAAAATCCAAAGTCAATTTTTTCAAGCCATGGGTCGTGAGGAATATCGTACAAACGATATGCTCTCTAGCAAATGGCGTGACATGAACCAAAAGATTAGAAGGTTCAATGGGATTTATTCCCAGAAATGGCAAACTCGTCGGAGCGGCCAAAGCGACGCGATGATTGAGCTCGAATCGGTAGATCAATACCGGGAAGAGTTTAACGCCCCCTTCACGCTTAAACGGAGTTGGAAGCTTATGAGGAAATGTCCGAACTGGATTCGAATCCCGACTGTACAAACGTCGGCCTCAAAACGTTCAAAAGCATCGTCAACCAATAGCCCCGGCACGTCGGATGCTCGAGTTCATATAAATCTAAACGATCTCGACGAAGAAGAAGAAGACGACGACGAGATAGATGATTTGACCCGTCCGACCGGGAGAGATCGCGCAAAAACCGACCGAGCAAGGGCGAGACGAGGCTCTTCATCTCAAACGACCCCGGATTATAACCAAGGAATAGAAAACTTATCTCACCGAATCGGTGACTTTAACGAATTAAAACGGGAACGTCAACGGTTGGTAGAGTTACAACTTCTATTCACCAACACCGAACACTTAACCGGGCTCGACCGCGAAATTGCCGAGCGGGAAAGGATAAAATTCGTAATAAATATAGAGATAATTAATTTGTAATTTTTTTTATTAATTTGTAAATTTTTTATTAATTTGTAATTTTTTTTTATTATTTTGTATTTTTTTATTAATTTTTATTTTTTATGAATTTGTATTTTTTTATTAATTATATCTCATTTTAATTTAAAAATGAATGATGACGTGAAGTGAGTGGGTAATGAGACATTTCCACCAAAATGGTGGGGTGAGTGGTTGTGGTGAGTACCTACGTGGCGCATATGTGGAGTGAGTGGGTCAAGGGGCATACCTAATAGCCTAAGGGGCTGTTTGTTTGGATCTGAATGGGTCTGAATGGGTCTGAATCTGAATGGTTCAGATTCAGACCGTTTGTTTGGGGGAAAAAAATGACATCTGAATGGGGCTCAAGGTATGAACCAAGGTCTGAATGGTTCAGACTTGAGATGGAGTCTGAATGAGAAAGAGAGGAGGCTGGGAACCTCTGAATGGTCGCCGCCACCACCACCGTTGAATGGCCACCACCGACTGAATGATCGCCACCACCGACTGAATGACCTGCCACCACCGTTGAATAGGTTCCAATCGGCCACCACCGCCGCCTGAATGCCCACCACCACCGTTGAATGGGTTCCAATCGGCCACCACCACCGCCTGAATGGCCGCACCTTCTGTCATCGCCGACTGAATGGCCACCACCACTGTTTGCTGCTGCGGAGGAGATACGGTGGGAGGAGATGCGGCTGTGAGCTGCGGAGGAGGAGATGCGGTGGCCGCCTGATGGTGATGACGATGGGAGGAGATGCGGCGGTGGGCTACTATGGAGGAGATGAAGTGGCCGAAACATGGTGATGAAGATGGGAGGAGATCGGAGGTGGGCTGCTGACCTGCTGTGGAGGAGATGAGGGCTGCCGGATGTTGTTGATGACGATGGGATAAGATTGCCTAGTCGACTAGGGTTTTGTAAAAAAGGTTTTTTTTTCTTTTTTTTTTTCTTTTTTTTCCATTCAGATGTGCAACCAAACAGTAATCATTCAGACCCTCTTAACCATTCAGACCCTCTTAATCATTCAGACATCTTAACCATTCAGCACTTAATAATTCAGACCCAACCAAACAGCCCCTAAGTTACTTGTTCCTCTTATACGTACGTATGTTTTAATTGTTATTCTCTTAATATTTTTTTAACATTTTAATTTCACGTGTATCAATGTTAGAAAACCCATAAAAAGACTGTCAAAGGGTAAAATTTAAATTAACTTTATATAAAAAAAAATTTAAGTAAAATTACACATTTAGGAATGCTAGTTGGCATGATGTGTTTTACAAGTATATAAACAAGTCATATATCCCAATCTTTTTTATAAATATACATGGTAATGCTTTATTTATGTTTTAATTTCATAACTTTTAAAATGTTTGCTAATTATTTGTTTTTGCGATAATATTGTAATCATAAGGATTTCAAGATGAAGGCTTGTACGAAGGATTTTAGTCCGGAATAAACACCGAGTGTGCAAGAAGCTATAAATAAACAAAAAAACACAAAAGATATTTTCTTGCAAATTATGTTTATGAAAATGTTGAAAGTACCATGTGTTATCCCTTGAAAATTTATAACAATCCGAATGGATTAACTTTAAATGAATTAAAATAGTGGATTAACGTTAAATGAGTTAAAATAAACTGAACTTTATTTAATATGGTCAAATTATCTACATTTTTATCTGGTTGGGTAAAAAAACTAGAATCCATTTTATCGGACTTAAAATATCCAAGTTTTAGTATAAAGGGTTGAAAATGACAATAACCCACTTTAAAAGTGTATGAGTATGAGAGTATCCCATTTTATTTAAACATGTCAAAATAGCCAAACTAATTTAATATAATTAAAATATCTAACTTTTAGATTAAATAAGCCAAAACAATCCGAACATACTATAATATAGTTAAAATATCTAAAATTTAAACTAAACGAGTTAAAATAATCTGAATTTACGTTAATATAGTTAAAAATATCTTATTTTTAGATTAATTGAGTCAAAATTGTACGAATTCACTAAAATAGAAAGTATATATGACAACACGGATCAATATATATTATTAGTACTTCTACTACTAATGTAATTTTATTGATTTTTGAAAATTTTTAATGTATTATTTTTAGTTAAACGTGTTGATTATCTATTTCAAATTGCTAATTTTAGTAGTTTTTTTATTATTGTATTGTTTAATGTAAGAAAAAAATTCAAAATAAGGCTAGTTGAATGCTAAGTATGAGGTAACAAAACGAGCTTTAGGTGAAACGTTCGGGCACATACCCAACGTTGGTCATGTTATGAATTGTTTATATACTGAAGTGTCAAGTACATATCCCAACCCTTAAAAAAATGATAACAACTACATGAACAATAAATTATATAACAAGTTCAACAAGTCTAACAATAAATGAATGAAAACATTTAGTTAATGCATGCAAACTTTTTAAAGAAACAATAGTTTTTTTTGTAAGACCATACACTCCATAAAGGTCTTACTTTTCGGTTTTACACATTTCAACATAGCTTTTAAACAAAAAAAACTTTCAAATTTATTTAATTTAAGCGGAAGTCTTGGACATTAATATATTCTTATCAAATTCAAACTTCGATTCACAACGTAATTGAAATTAAATTATTACAACATACAACATGATGTCATTTATTATAAAGTAATGGTGGGTAGCCTCTCGATCCATACCAAGCTATTCTCCTTTCTTTTATTTACTTGCAAATCTAATATGCATACAAACGACAACTACGCTGAGTGACTTCTAGTTTAATACTGTTAAACAGGAATATATTTTCATAAAACATTGTCATTACTTTATATATTATAAGATTTCTTTAAATGTGTTGAATTTCCATACCTTTGTCATTGTACAAGATTGCAAATCTAATATGCATACAAACGACAACTACGCTGAGTGACTTCTAGTTTAATACTGTTAAACAGGAATATATTTTCATAAAACATTGTCATTACTTTATATATTATAAGATTTCTTTAAATGTGTTGAATTTCCATACCTTTGTCATTGTACAAGACATTTGGTTTCATTCCTTGAACTAGATTATTACCCCGTGTATTACACGGACTAAATATAAAATATTAAATAATTAGTAGTATTAAAAATTATAAAAAATTTTGTTGTAAATTAATTAAATTACATATTAATGAGTATTTTAACTAATAACATAATAATTAAGATATTCAATATCTAAAGAAATAATATGTAACATACTTGTTTTGTAAGAATAAAGATTTTAAAACCAATTGATGTTAAAAGTTCATTTACTTTTCTCTCAAAAATTAATTGATACAAATCAAAGAGATAATTTACAAATTATATGATTATTAAAGTTAGATGACTTAATTTGAAAATATCATTAAACATAAATAACTAAAGCTTATTTTTTCCTAACATTTTTATAATTTTTGGTTTGAAGTAAATATTTTTAAGCATTTCGTTAAAAAACATCGTTTGTTTATAAAATTCCTATATTTGAAAACATGATTTATGGTTTATTTTATTTTTTTAAAATTGATTTTTTATTAAACTTTTATTTTATAAAAATACTACCTTAAAATATTTTTCTTACTCATAAAAATTTTTTAGAAAATATCATATTTTATAAATTTTTTAAAGTGGGTTTTTTAATAAAAATATTATATTTTTAATTTATTAAAAACTATTTTCTTGTATGAAAAACGACAAATAATATTGTTACATATTAATATCATAAGTATTCAATATGAGAGAATGTAATTAATTATTAATTAAATAATTAATATGATAGAAGATTGAATAAGTTGGTAAAAAATGACAAGTGGCAATAAACACATGAGAAGTTGACAAGTGTCAAAATTTATTTTTGTTTATTAGAATAGAAAGATTTTATTTTAGTATCTAATTCGTTGATTATTCATAAATTCATAAACCTCTTTCTTTAATCTCAAGACTCATATACCATTTCTTTACATTTCTTTCTTCATAGTTATACTTAAGTGTCATGACTTCATTCATTCATATGTTATTTCAAGATCTTTCCACTTTAACTCTCATTTTACTTTACTTAGGTTCTTATTCATGGATTGATACATGAAATGAGTTCAGTTTTTTTTTTCACTTTTATTACTAGGTGAATACTTCCATCACATATGTGTACTTCTTGCCCCCCAAAAATGGCAAGTACCCCCATCCGGGTTTGTATAAAACAAATTAGGTGCTTTTTACCACACAAAAAGAGTAACCACCATTTCCTGCATGATTATTTGTAGTGGGGACCCTTTTATAATTCTTTGTCTTTAGTTCTTTATTATACCATTACACGTATTCATACTTTTGGTCTCTTTACTGTCATTACTTTACATTTATAAATAATAATTTTCACATCACTATATGTATATAAAATTCATCATATGTTTGAATAATAAAATGTATCATATTCAATTGACTTTTAACCTTTTAAAATTCGGACTATCTTGATTGTTAGTTCAGGAAGCTTAAGGTCTACCAAATTCAAATGAACATTTTAATTTAAGTTTGAGGAGCATAAGGCCTATCAAGTTCAAATAAACTATTCTTAAGTTTGAATGAGAAACGACTTTCATCAAGTTCGGACGAATTTCTTCATGTTCAAATAAACAAGATTAGATTCAGATGAAGAAGGTCAACTTCAGATGACTAAGTACATCTAAGTTAGGATGAACTATTTTTAGTTTTGGATGAGAAACAAGTCTCATCAAGTTCTAACGAACTTCTTCAACTTTGAATGAACATGATCAAAGTCGAATGAATAAGATCAAGTTCAGATGTCACGTCAAGTTAAGCTAATCAAATTCAGATGATTAGTTTTAGAGTTTGGGGAAATCAAGTTCGAATCATCATACCAAGTTTGACTCATCATATGAAGACGATAAAGCAATGATGAAATGAGGGAACACGAAATTGATAAACAATGTTCGTTGTAAAAGTTACGAAAAACCGAATTTTGAATGGTAATCGTAAAATACCCTCTATAATCAGTACACCCTTAAGAGATGTGATATAAGTTTAACATTAAAACTGCCTTGGCAAGATTTGAGCAGAATCAGAAGAAAACTTCTTCATAAATAGAGATGGGGAAGCCTAAGCCCAAACATATCAACCATGCAACAACCACACCCATTAAAGCCATACAAACAGCCTCCTATGTGCATACCACAGCCACCACTACCCATGCACATACCACATACACCACTACCCTTGCACATACCACATCCACCACTACCCATGTACATATCATAGCCACCAATACCCATGTACATACCACAGTCACAACCACCCTATACATATCACATCCACCATCACCACTCATGTACATACTTCAAAAACACCCTTCCCACCTCCTTAATCAAAAACCACATCAGAGACCCCTTCTAAACCTATCACAGCTTCCACCTAAGCCCCAACCTGAAATAAAAATTTCCTTCTCAAGAAGGAAGAAAAAGTATGCCAAGAAATCTGCCACACCTTCCATACATGTAAAGAAAGTAACCCAACCCCCTAAGTTTGATTCAAACTCAGATGACAACAAACCCATATCATCTCTAATACCAAGGAAAAGAAGATTTGTATTAGATGATGATGATGAAAATTTTGATACAACCCATACACAAACCACAAAAAACCTATACGTGTACCAATATACATACACACTCATACATTCCCGATAGAGCCAATTGTCATTGCAACTAAGCAACCCTCTGTTTCCTCTCTTAGCAAGCATGACTTTTCTCCCAAAAGAAACATACGTTCAACTGAAGAAATTTATAAACAAATAGCTGAAGAGGAAGTGAGGGAGAAAAGAATGCTAGCTGACCTAAAAGCCATAGGGCTAGCTGGAGAGGAGCTTTTGAAGGCATACCAAGATCAAATCAATTTATTTGATCAACAACAGGAGGAATCCTACCAAGATGAAAGGAAATCATTAATAAAATTCATCCCGGATGACGGTAAGTATAAGGTAGACACCTTCATGAACTAGGACATTACTAGTCTCAGGAATGAGGGAGATGCCATATCCTCTAGAATAAAAGCATTTGAGAAAGAGAAGAGAGATGAAGAGCAAAGGAAAAGGGTTAAGCATATCTTGATACAAAATAATTGGAATACAAAGAATATCATCATGAGATGTAGTGGCATGATCCTCTTTGATCAATTATCCAAGATCAAGAAAGCTATTAAAGGAGCATCTTGAATTATTTCAGGAATATGCCTAAGCCTCTTTTGCCATTGTTCCTGTCAAAGCCTCCATAATAAAGGAAACCAAGGAACTCACCACACATAACTTGATTGATCAACTGATGCAAGGTGGATTAGTGGGAGTTTATAATGGTGACCCATTTTAGGTACAAGTGAGCAAGAACTATAAGTTCATTTATTACATAGAGGAGGATTATAAAGCTGATATCCTTCATGGATATGAGCCTGACCAATATGCCCTATCCAGGATAACAATAAACTGAAAAACAAAAACAAAAAGGCAAACAATTTTGCACTTGCCTCAACCAAATGCAACTCCTCCTCCACCTAAATCTCTTCCCAATAAGCCCAAAGTTCAAATAAGGAAACTACCAACTCCCCTCTCAATCACAACTTCAGATCTTCAAATCCAAATCAGGCATTAAGAGATTATAGTTTGAGGAGAAATCAATCTCTATAGTGACTAAGAGATACAATAAATCCAAGACTTCATTTACCTTTTGGTATTCAATTATAGATTTAGTTGAAAAGACCTTAGGAGATTGCTGAATCTAAGGTTAAAGAATGCTATGGCAAGGTTCAAGAGTTCATGTTGGACTTAAGGGGACAAATAAAACAAAAAAATGCTAAACCAATAAGTGGTTTTGGCTTCATCAGCTCAGAGGGATATTGTTGGAAAAATAAGTATTAATAACCCATAACCATAGTACCCCGCCTTAAGCCTTGTATACAAACCCTTAGCCTTAACCATTATACTCTTTTTGTCTTAACCATTAAAAAATAACCACTAAAAATAACCACAGATGCTAACTCGTGAACCATAACCACAGATCTTGAACCCTTAGCCCCCAACCACTAATAGATAACCCTTGAACCCTCAACCACGAAGACAATAACCCCTAAACCTCCAACCACGAAGAACACCCCGAACCTCCAACCCTAGAACCCCTTGAAGAACAATCGCGGATCAAGCACTGAAGATAACAATGAATGAACAAGAATGGAAAATCATGCATTAAGTTTATGCTATTGAGGTTGGTCAGCTTAATATCTTAGAATTTTTATTTGGTGTATGAATATTAAAATGGATATCCAGTATAGCATGAATGATTTGTGAGCAAGAATGAGAATTTTGAAAAATCATGCATTAAGTTTATGCTATTTTTGCTTTCTTACTTTTGAAAAATCTTGCATCAATGTCTGCGAGTTTCGGTCCATAATTGCATAAAAATTTCTGCAAGCCTCAAATCCTCTCTTAATTTTGGTATAAAAGATTATTGTACCTTGCAACAAAGCTAGATTAAAGTTATCACCAAGGGTGCTGTTTGTTACTGCTTGCATAATGTGTGTGAAGATTATGTTAATCCCAATAGTTATATACCGAAACTGCATTTGTCTTGGATGCTTTCTTCATAATTCTTATATTTGGTATGCAATAATTAATTGTATAGTTCATAATTTCTATTCAAATAAGAAGAATTTATTTTAATGATTTTGTTTGAGTAATAGTACCTATACACCTCGTTATTTCAAATAGGGATGGAATGAATTTGTGTACCTCATTGTTTGAATAATTTTACACCTCATTTTTTAATATTTTCAGTAAAACTAAAGTACTTTGTGAATTTGTGCAGCTCTGGATTCTATAGTAATAATTACATGGTGTCTGTAACATTTAATAATCTTGCAACTGTAACACCTTTTATATATTTATAGAGTATCATATATAACTTGAATGACAGGCTTTTGTTAATGTTTTAAAGCGAAACGACAGGTTATGTGGCATTTTAAGTGCTTCCATTTTATTTTTTAGTTGATCTTTTCATGGCTCAATTGTTATGCTGGACGCTGGTTTTTTACTGTTTGTTTTAAATTTGGAGTTAAAGATATGCATTTGATCAACTAGCAACCTGTTTTTGTCATTGTTCCTCCTGTTACCGGAACCCTTGATGGTCTTACAAGCAAAAATGGTGCATGTGTACACAAATAAGGGAAAAGGTGTGTATGATTTACGTTCTATTCATAATGACGGTTTTAGATATAATCACCATGTTGGATTCATCTACTTTAATGACATAACTTTGACGCCTTAATGGTATTTTATCTATGATTCTTGAAAGATTTTATTTCTGTTTCATAATCAATTTTTGAGTTTAGGGAAATAATATATGAAGTTTTTGAGGTTGAGGTTGCTGGTAATTTTGTGGTTTTCGTATAGCATTCAATGTGTAACATCAACCTTCTTCAAAGTTGAGGTTGAGGTAATTTTAAGGTTGCCGATAATTTTAGTTCAATTTAGTTGAGTTTTGGAAAATTTTGCAAATTATTCAGGTTGATCTCCGACCACCTCTATAGATGACGACGATACATACCAGTTAAGTTTGTTTTTTCATGTGTTAAGAAGAGTTCGGTCAACTATTCTAAAATGATTTTGTTTAAACTGTTGACTAATAATTGGTCAATTTAAGTTACCCTTGTAGAGGAAAGATATGGAATTTGGTGTCTGTTGGTAAGAAGAAAACATGTCTACTCTGTATTAGTTTATTTAGACATATTTCATTTTGTTCTCTTCTTCAAAAATTTGTTGTTTTTGCTGCTAAAACATAACATTTTGTTTATACTTTTAATTCTCATTTATAGGTTAGCTGGTGATGTGGGGGAAGAGAAAAGGTGTATAGGAAACACCTGGAAATTTATGAGTAACTTCTCTAGCTAACAAAAGGGAAAGATAAGCCGAAAACACTAAAGAGCCTTTGTATCAACCCCTTCCTTTATAAACCGAGTACATAGAGTTATCAGGTTGAGCAAAGGAACATATGCATAACAGAAGTATGTCATATATTTTCATGATTTTTGTCTTGCATTATTTTTATGTTGTTTATAGTCGGGTAAGTTGTTACCCTTACAACATTATACCTAGGCATAATCAAAGTTACAAAGAGCATCACATGTTGAGAAACCTAGACCTGCAACTCCAGAACATTAGATGGTAAATAACCCTCTTCTAATTTTGTCTTGCATCCTTTTTAGGCTCTATTTTGCAAGGCTGGAATACAACATCTATCACTATTTGGATGAAATCAAGAGCTAAATCATCTCATGGAGAGCACAAAAAAGGGATGCAAATGAAGATTTAAAAAATCAAGTTAATGTACTTAAGGGGTAACTCAAACAGAGCAATAATAAAGTGATAGAATGTCAGATTTCTTGTTCGCAAAATTTCCTGATTTTGAGAACATAATCTCCAAATTTGTGAGTGACGATGCTCTCGGGTCAACAGTTACAACACTATCTAGAACATTTCTTGAAACATTTGTTAGATTTGTTTTTAGTTTGCTAGTACTATTTAAAACTCTAGATTTGATATACTTTTATCGTGTTTATTGGTTATTTTTTTGATATTAATGCTTCAATTGAAGATATTGGAATGCAAGAAATAAAATTATGAATGATATTGCTATTCTAGATTAAATATTTATAACTATAAATCAATTTTATAACAACTTTCATTGGGACTACTTTCCAGTCCTTGATATTCATCACGGTTTATTATTAACAAAACATTGGGGACCGAATTAAACTGTATTAGAGAGTGATTTAATACGTGAACACGAACCTATCAAAACGCATTATGGACAATATATAAATTTTTAAAGAGTGATTTTTAGTCCTTAAAACTAAATTTTAGGGATTGAAATACCATAATATCCGAGACTGATTTGCAATCGCAGATGGAATGTTTATGGGACTAAGATGATGTGGTAACGTGGCACAAATTGACGACTGAATATTTGGGTATCAGATAGTGATTGGTAGTCCTTGTAGGTGCAACACAATGGAGACTGATTCTTAGTTACTAGGACCACTATCTAGGACTAGGTATCCGTCACTGACTTTTTAGTCCCTCATTAATCTTCGATAACCATTAGCTACTGATTGCAAACTATTGGAGACTGATTTTTAAGTCCTTAAAACCCTAATTTTTTGTAGTGAGACTGAAAAACCACTAAAGACTTTAGTTTAGGTTTTATTCTGTTGTTGTAATTTGGCTTTCTATTATTATGTAATTTACTTTATTCAATGGTTGTAATTTATATTCCGTGGTTGTATGTATTTCTGTTAGACGTCACTATCATGGTGACATCACCCCACAGTATTTTCCGGATATTTAATCCCTGACATTCTCTGATTAATAAAAGGTTTTTCGCCGAATGTTTTATTATGTGTGTAAACCCTAAGAACAACCTTCCTTAGCAAGAAAACCATTGAGAGAAGAATATGAGAGGGAGACTTTTAAAGAAATCAATAACAGAGTCTAATCTATAATCAATCATGAGCTAAACATTCTTATTTTGAGCGCAACATTTGACTCTAAGTCTATTTAACATAATATCATATCAATATCAATCAAAAAAGAACTAGATATAGGTCACATGATTATTCTAATCGTGTCAATGTGTATCATTGACTATACTTAACATATCATATTTGTAAGATCATAAAGGCTGATGCTTTCCAAATATTCTAAGTCCTTGGTTCCACTCCAGAAGTCCAAACAAGCTTCAGAAGAACAGATTATCTTTCGGACGTAATTAGTCTTCGGAAGGAACATAAGTTCCTTCGAAGACTAAGTACCTTCGAAAGATAACCTTGTTCTTCAAAATCCTCCAAGGAAGACAGACTTCCGAAACAAAAGCTTCCGAAAATAAAGACCGGCCAGCAGCTTCCGAATACAAAAACTTCCGAAGACTTTCCTCTGACATGATCTAGTACACTTAAAGAAATATTCAGAGATGCTTTCTATGATCAAGACCGATACAGAAGACATTCTAATGATAGTCAGCAACAAAGAAGATCTGTCAGACTTGTAGAGATACCTTTACATTAATGTTACTTGTAGTTTAGGTATTTATTGCAAAAGTCAATGAAGTTATTTGTATTAATTGTAATTAATATGGCTTGGCCTGTCAAGCCATAACAATATACAAGTTTTAGCATTAGTTTGTTTCTAGTATTTTGTCCAGCCTTGTATTCCTACAAGAATACAGCTGTAGGTTTTAGTATAAATATGTACACTTGTGACTCAGCTGAGTGTGTGTGCTTGTGCTTGAGCTAAGAGTATTGTTCACTTTACATTTGAATGAAATATATTTTAACCTTGAATTAAAACTTTACTTGTGTATTTCAATCTGTTTTCTAAGTGTGTGTGAGTTGAGTTGATAGAACTTTCTGCATCTATCAAGCTTAGTAGAAGATACCTTGTGAAAGTGTTGTGTAAATTACATAACCCGATCCAACAGGTGGTATCAGAGCCTTGGCTCTTTAACTTAAGCAACTAACCATTCTTAAGTTACCAGTTGTTCATCTTCTACTACTCATTGCTCTAAGTTATCTCTTGTTATAATGACTACTATTAGTAAGAATGATACCAAGAATGGCACTCTCAACAAACCTCCCATGTTCACACCCGATGACTATGATACATGTAAGGTTAGAAC
Organism: Mikania micrantha; assembly: GCA_009363875.1. Taxonomy (NCBI): domain Eukaryota; kingdom Viridiplantae; phylum Streptophyta; class Magnoliopsida; order Asterales; family Asteraceae; genus Mikania; species Mikania micrantha. The sequence goes on along the minus strand of CM018682.1, from coordinate 81,727,223 downwards.
TAAAGGATTCATCAGGAACCATGACTTCAAACTCTGGAAGTCAGTTCTTGAAGGACCATTCATTCCGACGATTGCTGCTGGTGGAGCAGTTGTGCCAAAAGATTCATCTCTCTACTCAGGAGAAGATTACAAGAAGATGGAAGTTGACTCAAAAGCACTCCGCTTGATTCAAATATACTAAAGAGTTGTGGAACTCTTTACATCAGATGTATGAAGGGTCTGATGATATGAAAGAGAATAAGAAGGACATGCTCAAGCAGAAGTTAGAGAACTTTTGTCAAGAGAACAATGAGAAGATGATTTCTCAATATCTGAGGTGTGTTCAACTTGTTGATGAACTAACTGCTGCATGTGTGAAAATGGAGAATCAGGATGTGATAAGGAAGTTTTTAAGGTCTCTTCCACATGCGTGGAACATTTATTCTGTTACCATCCGAAGAACATAAAACCTTAGAACACTGAAGCAAGGAGAGCTCTTCGGTATACTCAGTGCATACCAAATGAAGATTGATGCTCAAGAACCAAAACAGACAACTTTTTTACCTTTAGGTTCAGCCGCCTTGTATGACCCAATTCATAATTCACCCGTTCAGAACTATCAGCCCATTTACCACTCAAATTCCACACCAATCATCACCTTCCCTGAAACACCTACACTATCCACATCACATCCAAGTCCTTTTGCAAACATAACTCTACTGCTTACATCTAGTCAATGAGCATTTTTTTAGCTGAGGAATCAAACTGCTTTCAACTGTGCCAAGAAAATCTTGGCGGCATCCCTACTGATGGTTTAGAAGACATGGACATCAATTATCAGATGGCCATGATTTCCTATCGTGCAAAGAAGTTTTATCAAAGAATCGGAAGACAGTTCAAGAAGCACAACATGAAGACTGAATTTGTTCTGGATAAATCCAAGCTCAAATGTTTTAACTGTCAGCAGTTGGGTCATTTTGCTAGAGAATGCAAGTCTCCAAATTCTCAGCCATCAACTTCAGCTTAACCAAACAACCAAGTATCTAAAGCAACAAGCCAGTCAAAGAATGCAAACATTGTAGAACAACATGACTTCTCTGATAGGAGCTTTCAAGCTGAGAAGCATCTACCTCAAACAATGCCCTGATGGCAAATAACTCCACTTCCACTTTCAAGGTAATAGATGATATGTGCACTCCTAAATGTCTTGAAAAACTAAATTCGTATAAACTGTTCAATGCTCAAGTTTGTGATGAGCTTGAGTCGATACAAGTTATTAAAGCAAATTTTTTTGAAGCTGAAAAAAACTATAAAGAAAAGATTGAAGAATTAGAAAAGAAAATTTCAAGTCTAAAACATGTAGACACAAACAAACAGTGTCAAATAAACAATCTTTTAGAAAGACTAACAACTGCTAAGACATAACTTGTATTGGCTGAGTCCTACAAAAACAGATTTCTCAGTCAATGAGAGAAGTTTGAAAAACTTCTTAAGATGGCTAAGATACCTGAGTTGGTGAGAAAGAAAAGTGCAGGGGTGGGATATAATAAAATGGAACCTTCATCTGCATATACTCCAACTGTGGAGGTTCACTGTAAACCTGAAACTAGTATTGTGTATGATGAAGTTCTAGACATACATAAAATTTCACAAGAAAACTCATCCGATGTTTGCCCTACTCAATAAAATTGCTCGTTTGAGGATGGTACACCTGTTTCTTTTGAAAATTTAAAATATGTTCCCAAACAAAAGAAAAGAAACAAGAAAAACAAATCAGTTTTTGTTAAAGCAAACTATGTACAAACGGGAAGTACATCCTCAAGTTACTATGTAACTTGTCCATCTAACAAGTCACATAGGGCAAAATCAGGAAACATAAATCAGACAAATCACTCCAACATATGTCATGTTGGTACATTCAAGACAAAATCCAAGTAGTTCAGTTCAGATAATCATAGCTCAGAATCATCACCAAGGAGGAACTCTTAGAAACCCTTAAGAGATCAAGTCATGTGTCTAGTTTGTGGAGACACTAATCATAATGCTGCTGATTGCCTCTTAAATCCTAGAAGTAGAAGAAACCCACAATCATGCAAGGAAAGAAATGTCAAGTCAAGGTGGAACAATTTTGTATCTGAAAGAAAAAGGTCAACTAAGCAGCAGAAGAAAGCTTCGGAAGCGTCCACGTCTGCCAACATGAAATGAAGGAACAATAGAAGTTTCTCCGAAGTAAAAAGGTCGTCGGAAGCAAAACTCAAAAATGCTTCCGATCAGAAAGAAAACAAGAAGTCTTACTGCCTCGGAAGAAAGAAACAAGCAGAAGAAGATCAACCATTCAAATCCAAAATCAAACCATCGGAAGGCAAAACAAGAAATGCTTCCGATGACTGCCATATGAAAGAAAAGAAAAGCAAACAATCAGCCCCAAAGTGTACCAAAATTTGGAAAAGGAAATATTCCACCCAATCTTCAGTTCCACCAGAGATTCCATTATCTATACTACCTAAGATGATTTCCAAGAAGTTTACATACAATGATGCAAATGTCAAACCCAAGACCACATTGGCTTGGGTTCCATCAGAAACTAATCTCTTCTTTATGTGTGCAGGGGCAGAAGACTCAAAAAGCAACTTGTGGATAGTTGATAGTGGCTACTCTAGGCACATGACAGGCAACAAGACCCACCTACACAAGTATGAACCATTCTTTGGAGGTTCGGTTGCTTTCGGAAGTGATCCAGTAGGAGGTTATATCACTGGTAGGGGAACAATAACAAACGGTAAAGTAACCTTTGAAAAATGTTCATTTTTTCAAGGAGCTAAATTACAATTTGCTAAGTGTCTCACAGGTGTGCGACCAGAAACTAGAGCTGGCATAACAGGTCACACGAGACACGATAAGACACGAACACGAATAGGGTTGACACGAACACGACACGATAACTAATCGTGTCATTTTTCTTAAACACGAACACGAACCTGTTTGGAAACAGGTTACACGATAAGACCTGTTTAGGAACACGATAAGAAATACATATTTAGTGAAAAAAAGTTACAAAAATCACATAATCGATGTTAAACAGAATCTATATACTCGACATAAGTTCAATTGGTATACTAAAAAAAAGTTACAAAAATCACACACTCGACAGAAGTTCAATCGGCTTCGCAATCGGCTTCGATCGGGGAAGGATTTGATAAATTAAGTACATATCCCATACTTTCGCCCTCGTTCGCGTGATTGACAATGATGGGGAAGGCTTCGATCGACGGAGGAGATGCCGGTGGAGGGTGTTGTGACACCCCGTAATTTCCAGGTCAACACCTTATTTATTTAAATGTATATTTAAATGCTTTATGTACACGTGGCACTAGAATTAGATTAATTTAGTGTGACACGTGGCACGATAGTACGAACACGAACACATGACTAGATAATTCGTGGGATTATCGACAAACAACACACACGTGTCAAAACACATGAACGTTAGTGAACGTCAAGCACATTGTGTAGCACAACACTCGAAACCTCACGAAACACTCACACATTGAACTAGGAAGTTCAAACAAGGCCAAACGATGGTTAGGAAGCGTGAAAACGACGACGAACGAATCAAAACCATTAAAAGGGGCTTATTGGCTCTTCAGGGGCCCATCGCGGTACGCGATGGCCCAACAGGTGACATTGTCGCGGTACGCGACAGACATCGCGAGGAGTTGACTCCCGGATTCCTTCGCGCTACGCGAAGCACTTTTTGAACCTTCTCCGCGGTACGCGACACGCCCAGCACGCCAAATCTTTATAAAACCAAGACACCATCATTTCCAGCCACCCTATTCTGTATTTCTCGAGTCCCAGACCATCTAAACTTCGTCTTCTTCACTTGAAACCCTTCTGGAAGCCATTAGAGACCTGCAAAAGCTTAGAAATTTAAGGATTGAAGCTCATCAACCTCCTAGAAGCTCAAAGAAACGTCACCATCACCTTGTTGTTCGAAGAAGCTGCTGTCCAGAAGCACTTAGGAGCTTTCTAACTCGACTCCATCATCATCTCAGTCTTTTAGGAGCACTCAAAGGTAGTTTCTAGACTTGAAACTCACTTTCACACTTCTTACACACACATGCAAGGCCTTATACCCACATGCAAGCATGGGTAACACACATGCACGAGTTTAGCTTCTGGGTTTGATGATTTTACTATGCTTCTTGATGATCTATAATGTTTAGATGATGTTTTATGATGATCCAAGATATTGGGTGTAAGTCTTTTTGCTTGAAATAATGATTTATGGCATTATGAGTACATGCATGTATGATCCATGACTCATGGAGTGATCTTGTAGGTGTAAATGTGTTTATAAATGATACTAGAAGATCTTCACATGACTTGATGATGTTGAAATGGTTAGAATTATGAGTTTTGATGAAACTTGCCATTAATAGTAACTTTTTACTTATAAAATGTGAATGTGAATAATACTTGGTGTCATGCATGTTCATGGATTGTTGCTTAGATGTTATTGGGATGATGATAAGGTTTAGAATGTAATTTGATAATGTTTAAGGGCATTTTGACATAGTTACTATATTTAGTAACTTTATTTGATGAAACGTTGATAGATGGTGAATTTGGCTATGTTAATATGTTTACATGATGCTAAGTAGCCTATAATGATGTTTGATGATATGAAAATTGGTTTAGAAATGTTAAAAAGGTTATTTCTATGCAAAACTACAAAGTTACTATATTTGGTAACTTTATTTTTACAAAAACCGACTCGTAAATATCTTGTATGATTTAAACATGCTAAGTGACTTGTTATGACATAATATGTTGATTAGATGCTAAGTTAGATGGTTTCCGATGTCACGTATGCTAAAAATGGAAACTTTCCATTTTAGGAAACTTTTGTGTACTAACATGATGAAAACGGCTTATGTGAATCCGTATGATGACGTGCTATGTGTTAACATGATCACGTAGGACTAATGAGCATGCTAGAACTATAAAATTGTTATGCTTTGTGAACTTTCCAAAAATGGAAACTTACTATAAATAGTAAGTTGTCCATAGACGCGATTTGCGCATTTTGCACACGACGAGCACTTACACATTTGCTACATGATTCACAACCGTCACACGGTTCACCAACGGGTCGTTGACTTGACACGGTCAACTTTGGTCAACTCTAGTCAAACACGGTCAATGTGGACCAACACAGTCAAACACGGTCAATGTGGACCAACACGAGCAAACACGGTCATTGTGGACCGACACGGACAAACATGAACAACCAAGGGTTGTTGGCACTAACACGAACACTGGCACGACCACTTTCACGAACTCACGTACGGTATACAATATAGGTTGCCGGTGACCGACGCGCCACTTACTCGAGGAGCTTACGCATACTTACGTTCACTTCACTAAGGTGAGTTTACGGCCCCTCTTTACTCTTTTTCAAACGCTTTTAAATAGGGGGAGAATACTAGTTGCATCGAGTCAAACATTATTGCTATTACAAACATTTTATTGTGTATGCTGGTTTATTGGACAAACATTAAGTGTTGAACTCGTATTAAGCCCTCACAAATTCTTACCGTTAATGTACGAACAACGTGGCAGATTTGGATGGATCCATTAGGGAATGACTAACCCCACGGGGCACTATGTTGACTGGATGTCATAACCCGTGCAAACTCTGACCTAACTTGCTATGTATACGAGACATAGCGGAGGCAAGGACAAACAAGTCTAGTTCGGTAGTGACACACTGACACTTTTGGCCTAGGGCTCGGTGCTAACATTTGATAAACAGCATGACACACTTTTATTACTAAATGTATATCAAAACCTGTGAACTCACCAACCATTGTGTTGACACATTTTCTAACTTGTATTCTCAGGTAACTAGCGCGGCTAGCATGAGGACAGGAATGCACAAATTAAGGGACGAGCATTAGGGACTTACATGCATTCTGTCGTTTTGAAAACATTTTTCTTTCATTTTGTTAAACAATGTTGTGTTAAACTATATACTTTTCCGCTGCAATTTGTCAAACATTTGATTTCCGCTGCAATATGATATGAATCACTTTTCCGCTGCAAACTCTTTTATTAAGTGTATGTGTCAAACGTTGGATTTGTAAACGCATATAGAGTTGTTCTATATGACCTTGAGCTATGATTCTGGCCACGTCACGCCCACGTGGGCTGACACCACGAGTGGGAATTTGGGGGTGTGACAGGTGTATTGGCTGACCGGAGGTAGGGGAGAGCCGGAGAAGTTCGATCGGAGGAGGAGACGGCTGGAAATGGCGATCTGGAATGTGGGATGTCTTTAGGGTTTCAAATGGATTTTCGGTGACGGGGCATTGTATCGGGAGGAACTTGGGAAAAGTATTGAAGGGGAATGGATATTTGATTTTTTATATTACTAATATATTTAATAATTAAAAAAAAATATTAACAGGTTTTTAAACAGATCCTAACAGGTTAACAGGTGTTTTAACCTGTTAAGACACGATTTATATCGTGTTCAAACGTGTCGACCTGTTAAAGACACGAAACCTGTTAAGGCTAAACACAAACCTGTTAATTTCGTGTCGTGTCGTGTCGTGTTAACAGGTCCGTGTCTGAAATTTCCAGCCCTACCAGAAACATAACATGTTATTCACCGAGCATGAATGTATCGTACTAAAACCAGGTTTTGTTGTTCCAAATAATCAAATTCTGGTCAGAGCTCCCAAAAGGAATAACTTGTATATACTGGATATGAACACAGCCTCACCACTAAGCAATATAAGCTGCTTTATCTCAAAAGCTTCACTTGATGAATCATCACTTTGGCATAGAAGACTTTGTCATGTAAATCTGAAAAATATGAATAAACTGGTCAAAAACAATTTAGTCACATGTTTACCAACAAAGGAATTTATTTGTGTTGATAAATGTGTTGCCTGCCTAAAAAGAAAGCAACACAAATCCTCTCATCATGGCAAATAGATAAATTCAATTACAACAGTCCTACATTTGCTTCATATGGACTTGTTTGGCTCTACAAGTGGGAAAAGTTTAGGTAGAAATTCATACTTTCTGGTGATCACTGATGACTTCTCATGATACACCTGGGCATTCTTTCTAAGTACCATGGATGAAACTGCTAAAATCTTGAAATCATTCATTCTTAGAGCTAAGAAAGAAAGTGATCACAATGTGAAAATCATTAGGTCTGACAAAGGAACAGAATTTAAGAACCATACTTTGAACTCCTTTTGTGAATCCAAAGGTATTACAAGACAATTTAGTGCTCCTAGGACTCCACAACAAAATGGTGTTGCTGAGAGAAGTAATAGGGCACTAATTGAGGCTGCTAGAACCATGTTATCTGATGCCAAGCTACCAATAACTTTTTGGGCAGAAGCAGTCAATACTGTTGCCACACCCCGAGCCGGCGGGGTTGGATCGGATTCCCCGTTGGGCGGAAGGTTCCCGGGGCACGATATCGTGAGTGATAATCGGAATGATCTGATTGTTTACATTGCACATGATATAAATGAGAAATGCTAAATAGAATAGAATTACAAAGTTAAATTACATCCGTACCGTTCATAATTTAACAATGTAAATCTATCATAAACATCATAAGATATCTATCTTGTAACTGCACAAGATATACAAAATAATTGTATAATGATATTCCAAAAGTATGCAGGTCCAAAAATACTAAGTCTTCTATCTGAAGTCCTAGTCCAAAAGCATAAGCTTCTTAATTGACCTGTTCGTCACCTGAGAAGTCATGCAAAAATAAAGTCAACACATGGTTGGTGAGTTCATATAGTTTAGTAATTGAAAATGATTTGTAAACCTTTTTCGGTAAAGACCCTAACCTCATTAACATCACATGTAATATCCACATCGGTATGCTTATATATAGGGCATACCCCTGAGTCGAGCCTACAACCCACCCAGACGCCGTCCCACCACATACTAATACGCATGTGACACTGTTGTTAATGATAATTAAGCATTTTACCCCTACCATTAACCCATTTGTTCTTCAGTTCTTTGTTCCTGTAAATACAACAATTTGAAATCTCTATTGATTCCTTAAGTTCATCACACAATTATGATCAACCACAACAATTGTAGAAACAGTTAAATAAATGCTTAATTAAATAAATAAATAAACATTTAATAAAATCTAAGTCCTAATGATTGGGCCTTGGTCAACTCGAGTGGACTAGTATAGAAATCAGGTACTTAGTAGTAAAGGAGTTCTGTAAATATCATCAAACATATGACCTACAAATCAAACGGTCTAGCTAGGACTTCTTGAAATGTAGGGTTTTTGTTTCGTACTTGATTCATCTAGTTTCGTCCCTTGTTTCGTATAGTTTCGTTGGCATATGTTATCTTTGATATTTCCAATACTTTCCCGTGAAAATGATTTGTTGATTCGTCAAATTTCGTTGTAAAATGTACTTGATTCGTTGAACATTGAATACTAGATTCATTGAACAAACGTACTCTTGATTCGTTGATCGTTCTTTGACAACACACACTTGAAATAGTTCTTTGTAATAGATCGTTAGTTCTTTGAATTAGACCTTTGAAAATAGCTCTTCGTTTTAGATCTTTAGTTCTTTGAAAATAGTTCTTTGTAACTTGTTCTTTGATTTGAAACAGTTCATCTAGACAGGAGTCTAGAATAACAGTTATACATATAAAACAAATACAAGTAAAAGCATTTAAGTAAACAAATTAAATAAAACAGTTTACGCATGCTTCTCAGCCCTGCGCATTAAAACAAAAATGTTAGAAAAGGGGTAATGAACTCACCTGTGTTGCTATGTAAATGATCTACCACAAAATGCGCGCTCTTGTTATGGCTTAGGTTTCTTCAGTCCCTGAGTTGTTTTAAAAGAATTCGAATGCGATAAGTGTACGTAATAGTCGTCGTACCTAAGGTTTGGTCTCGGTGTATGTAACTTAGTGTCCTAATTACTAGTGTGCTTCTAAGATTTTGTCTTCTAATCTAACTTAGGTACCCATTTACAACCCAATCCCATAATTAATTATAACCTGTCATGGTTACTATGTTTTTAATTAATTTCATTTTAAGTTAAACATAATTTTAGAAAACTATTTAATTTAATCTAATAAATTCACAGAGTCTTTTCTTTTGTTAATATATCATTACTTGAATCTAACTAAACTTTTAATATATGATGGGCTTAATTAAACCCATTGGGTCCACTTAGGCCCAATTGATGATCTTTGATTTCAAATTGATTACAAGACTTGTGTTTTTGATTCTCATGCATTCTCTACCACTTTCTTAGATGTTAAACGAATTTAGACTCCATTATTATGGAGGATAAGAATCCATGGTCACCTAGCCTTCTCTTTATCGTTGAAATGGCTTTAGTATGTTCCCATGTTCATGCATTAAACTTCATGCTTACACATATGAATGCATGCACATTATTAAGTCCAATTCTCATGAGGAAACTTAGCTTAATAGCCATCTAACTATTCCCTAAGTTCTTAACACCCGTTTTAATAATCTTAAGTCCAATATTAACCTAATTAGACAACACTTAGGTTCGTAGTTTAGTTAAGGCAGCGAACCTCTTCTAATGCAGCTAAGGGTTCGGCAATAAGGAGGTTAGACGAACCTTTAAGGTTCGGTCTATCTGGGTTCGCTGCATCTGAACATCAAAACGGTTCGTCCAAGAGCTAGGGTTCGTTAGCTAGAAGGTTCGCCCTACAAAAGGGAAGGTTCGGCTAGGCAGAGAGGTTCGCCACCTTTTGTTTCATTTGAGCCGAGGTTCGTCCCTATTCCAGGTTCGTGAAAGGGTTCGGCAGTTACCAGGACTAGGCGAACCTGTGGGGTTCGTTGGCTAAAAGCTCTTCACCTATAGGTTCGGCTGTCTTGTGTTGGGTTCGTGTAGGGTTCGGCTCTCTCCCTTGAAAGGTTCGGCCGACAGGAACGAGCCTGTAACATCCACAGCTCTTAACCCTCACGAACCTGCAACTCCAACTCCTTCCCGATCCAAAGTTGTTACAACATAAGTTCTACAGCTTCCTAGTTGTTTACTCATGCCTATCCCAACGTGTTTAAATGCTTGGATCGGTTAAAACAACAAGTATTTCATGGGTCATTATATACATACTAAAACCGAATTTAAACTAGAATCTTACCTCGAAATCAGTTGATGAAAGACTAGATCTCTTGTACTTTCGTGTTCTACGTGAAGAGAGGTTCGTTTTGACTCTAAGGGCACTTGAAATGGTTGAGATTTGAGCGATTCCTTGTAGAGAGAAGGAGATTGAGAATTTTAGAGAGAGAGAGTAGGTGGAGAGTGGGGGACAAACTTGGGGTGAAATTTTGGGTTGGTGAGGGTTGGTTGGAGGATTAATGACTTCATTAAAGGGTTAGCAAAAACCCTGATAAGTTCGGTTCCGCTCGGTTTCGCGTGAAATGCCATTTCTCGTGGTTTTCGTCACGAAACGACCCGGTTTATAAAATAGACCTATGAAATTTATTTAGGTTGTGATTCCTAATAAATTAACTAAATATCTTTTATTTATTTTAAATTTTCAAAATATTAATTTAATTGTTTAAAATCGAATCGTACGGTCGTCGCGCGTATTCGTTCGAATCGTCACTCGTACGAACACGACGAAGACTATACTTTTCAATGTTGTTTTCTAATTATCGAATATCGTTCAGAACATTAAACCTTCAGATATATTCGTACAGATCGTCACCTATACGAATAACCCGTTAATTTAGCATTCACATAACAACATTCGTTCTGTTTTGTTCTATTAAGCCTCACATACGTTTATACATAATAAATTCTAACAATAATCCCATGAGGGTTCTGTGTTGTCAGATAATTATCTGACTGATAACCCATGTTTTCTAAGTTTTGTTCCTCTGAAATGATGATGAATTTACTGTTCATTACATAAAATGATAATGATATCTGATATGAATATGAAATGCAATGAAATGTATATAGTTCGTACCTGTTTACTGTTCATGAATTGTTTAAGATCATTGTTCGGGTGACGGTTCCGGCACTGATGTTACAACTGCCTGTTATATCAAAAATAGAATATTGGTAGTTAAATCACATGGTATGACTCCTTATGAAATTTGGCATAAGAGAAAACCATTTATTGGATATCTTAAACCATTTGGATGTCAATACACCATATTAAACACCAAAGATCACTAGAGTCTGCAAATGTTCAGTTCAATGAACATACTATCAATAACCCTGGAATTGGTCCTGATTGACTGTTTGATCTTGATGGATTCACATCTGCATTTAATCTCCCCAAAGAGTATGTTGCAGGACCTCAGACAACTGTTTCATCTTCAAGTCAGTTCGGAAGGGATGATTATTATCGTGTTGAACTGCCAATAGCTTCAAGACAAGCCTTGGCAGAATCCACTTCAACTTCACAAACAGTTTCATAGTCTGAAACCATCATATCATCACAAGCCACTCCATTAAGTGACATGACATTTGTTCCACAAGGTCAAGATGAAGTTGGCAGCCCTTCTGAAGAAGTAACCACCATGGAAGACACTTAAATCAGAGATAATCAACCCACGGCAGTCCAATCACAAAGAATTTAAGATTTGCCAGAAATAGAACTTGAGGTTGTACTTACGAATCTTGAAACAAGCAATCTAGATTTATGCCAGGCTAGATGTGATCCCATGAACTCGTATTCACAACACCCATCCGACTGAGAACATAATTGGTAATGTAGAAGAAGGAGTGAGAACAAGAGGTTCTCTACATGCCATTGGAACCAAGTGGATTTTCAGAAACAAGAAGAATGACAAAGGTGTTGGCATCAAAAACAAGGCAAGATTGGTTGTTGTAAGCCCCAAAACCCACCCACGCATGACACGTGTTTAAAAACAACATCAAAGTTTAGGTCCGATATTTTTTTTTAAAATTAAACATCAAGTTTAAACACCCAGCATATCACAACCCTTCACCAAAACCATTTACAAATGTTTTATCTACCAAACATCCTAAATATGTTTATAAACATTTCCAAAAATGTTGGGTTTTCAACCAAAATGCGTTCAACCCGAATCCTTGCGAACAATCCGATGACGTGCGCCATCACCCTTTCTGTTCACCTAAAAACACCACATATTCACCATTAGTTCATAAGAACTATGTAAGTCCCCTTGTTTGCTCCTCCAAGCAAACTTGACCAAAATAGTCAATTTTGATCAAATAAGTTCACTCCATCAACCCGCGAATCAATCCCAATTCAAAAAGTCAAAAACCTAAGGTTTGACTTTGACCAGCGTATCATACTCCACCCCAGTGTATGATATGTCAGCCCTGGTGTATGGAATTGGCGTATCACATAGCTTATCTGGCGTATCATATACCAGGTGGCGTATGATACTACACCTCTGACGTATCATATTCCACCAGTAAATCAGCAAAACCTATTTTCACATTTTTGACTTCCAAAACCATTCCCGGTCTATTCTAACCATTTCTTTATCCCCAAATGTATTCCACAACACCTAATGGACATAATTAACAAGTCTCAAACACTTCTTAATGACTTGCTTACACATAAACAACAAACAATTTACTAACGGGTCGTTTGCACCCAAAACACCAAAGAAATCTTATTACACCAAGATTTCTCAAATTAAGTAAACCATACCACTTGTGTTTTACAAAACTTGATTTCACCAACATAGGACATTCACACACCTTGTGAATAATCCAATGCCATGATCACACCACTTGTGATTCAAAACACCAAGTTAAGTCAAACTCAATTATAAATTCACACACCTTGTGAACTATTTCAAATCTTTCACCACACATATAAATACAAACAAAGTACATCATAATCAAGCAATAAAACATCATATCAACAATGGTCAAGCAATATAAAACCTATTGCATGTTATTGTCAAGAAACAAGTACTCAATCACCAAATCGAATTGTTTGACCATTTTCAGTCAAACTTCTAATAAGAGGTTTACTCCACTTGTGACTCATTCTTATTTCACCACACCAATTGTAAACTTACTCCATTACAATAACTAAGCAAATATAACACCTATTACTTGTTATTGTCACACCAAGTCAAACATACATCAATTCACCAAATTCAACATGTAATGCCTATTCCACTAATCACCTATTATTGACCAACACCAAGTCAAACATACATCTATTCACCAAATTCTATTCACCAAATTCAACATTTAATGCATATTCCACATACATATCATGTTATTGACCAACCAAATTCCACTCAATTAACTTTGGAAGTTCACAGCTCTTGTGAATCTTTCCAATCTTTCCCACCATGTCAACCATATCAAGTGCAATTATGAACACATATTGCACGTCATCCCCAAACATCAATAAATCACACACCTAATCAAATACCCAACACCCACTATGCATATTATTGTTAAACAACATATATAAAACACCAATTCACCAAAATCCACACATCCATGTTCAACCTACATTCATCTCAACACATATTCATATACATATGCATCACACCATAGCACATGTTAATTAAGATGAGTTGGGTGACTTACCTTGCCCCAACAAGTTATCCACCACCACAATCTTTTTTTCGGGTCGTGTGGTTTCACTAACTCCTCCACTATCGCTTCCTATATCACAACTAATAGGTTTAACACAAATGTTGACTATTACTAGTTAAATTACATCCATTTGACCCGTTATCACCAATTCCTAACTAATTTACACCAATCAACCCATTTAATCATAAACATTTCATCTTTTATGATTATAACACCTAATTTACCTCACTCATATGTTTTAACACATTATTAGGTAAAACTCAAGTTGTTGACATTTCATCAAACAACTTGTGTGCAGGAATTTCACCTACACATTTCACCTACATCCAAACCCCATCAATCCCCATTTATGTTTCTAATCTTCCAAATTCAATAATCACCACAATTCACCAATGTTATGGCATTTCAAATGTTAGAAATCACAATGTTATCATCTAAGCCATCATCCAACACCCATTTTAAAACTCATAGTTCATCTTCCTCATGAACATGCAAAAACTCCATTTTTAGTCAACTACTCAAACTCTATAAAATGATAGAAAAGTTGACTTAGATGATATTGATGATGATTAGCAACATATGACACCATCAAAGCTCCCAAATTTTTTATTTCACCAATAAAAGCCACACCGTATGAGAACCCATGAAAATCTCAACAAAAACCCAAAAATTAAATACCTAGATGTAGCATGAAACAAGAGGAACTAATGTTTATCCTTCATTCAAGATCAGATCACAACCAAGCACCAATTTGATCAATTTCTGAAATGCTTGAATTTTTCTCCTTGGTCTCCTTCTCTGCACATCGATCCCCACCAAAGGAAAAGGTCTTATGACCAATTTTGACCACCTCATATCCATATAACCTCCTTTCAATTAAATTTTCAGCTATTTAAACCTTTGGTCCCTCTACTACAAGTTAAATAAAACTAGTTATATCTAACTAACTTAAGTTAGTTTACATTCACCATAATTTTCAAGAAAACTAAAATATATATAACACACCCATCAATTATAATAAAACATAATTATACACCAATTATATTTTATTAATAATATTTCCCCAAAATTGGTCGTAACAAATTACCCCCACCTTATAAAGGTTTCGTCCCCAAAACCTCAGCACACCTTAAAATAAAAAGGATAAAATTTCTCATTTCATCCTCGAACTCTCACGTTAACTCAGAACCCTGTTGGTTCCTTCACTGCACCATCAATTGATAATTGTCTTATTTCAAATTTGATTGAATTTTCTATACAAGATAACCACCGGTTGCCCAATATAATTGAGTTTATCATCAATCACCAAATCCTCCGACGGCACGTAGGCCGATTCATCTGCCAAACATTTTGGCAAATAAGACATGTGGAATGTATTGTAAGTTCCACACAATTCCTCCGGTAGCTCTAAGTGAGAGGAAACTTCGCCAATCTGAGCTATAACTTTTTTAACGGTCCAATAAATCGCTAACTTAGCTTCTTCCAGTTTTGAAAACGAATGACACCCCTCCAAGGAGAAATTTTTAGCAACACAAAGTCTCCCCTTGGAATTCAATTGGTCTCCTCCATTTATCCGAATAAGGTTTATGGTGTTCTCATGTTTCCACTTCTCCTTAACATACGGGAGTTCAACACGTGCTTCCAGAAACGAGAAATGAACCGAGTATCGTGGTAGTACACAATTGTCACTATCACCCCGTGTCGAGATACCACCTCATTCATGTAAACCTCGATCATTTTCTAATAAAAGTACGTCTCCTGGATCGGTATAAAATGGTCATTCTTCGTTAACTTCCTCCATTAACGAATCAGTTTGAACCGCTTTAATTTGGTTAGGAAAATTCAAAGTCACCACCATTTTTACCCACTTCACCCAGTCACCACATACAAGACGTCAAATTAGACCATGGAATCATCAGGTCCATCTAATAAATCAACACCTAAAATGTCTTTTCTTAATTGTTTACTATTTTTTAGTGAAATTGAAACACAAAAACACAAACACTTGCATTTTATTCATAAAAATACCCATATCCATCATAAGTTAACTTCTTAATAATCAAATCTAAGCATGGTCATTTGTTCATTTGCACCCAAAAGTCCTCTTATTTATAACTACCAACCAACACTCATGCTACTTAGATTAGATACTCTCGTACATTATCTAATAGCACACTTATTTTTTTATAGATATTCACACCGCTTGTGAATCATCTTCATCAAATCCAACCACACAAGAATCAAATTTTAAGTTCGAATATAGTTTATAAGCTAGTAGATTCATTTCCCCCAACCATAACCCATAAAGAATGGCCATTCCCCTATGGATCATTCTTAAGAAAATTCATATCTTTTAAAAGATGCATTTCACTAGTTGTAATATAAACATACGTATACAAGTTATTTCCACCCAACTACATTCAAGTGTTATGATACATCCACATCTATATATAATCATAAATGTTCACCCCACTTGTAAATCATCTATGAAATAATTATTCTAGCATGAAGGTTCAATTCAAAAATTTACCTTCTAAATCCCTATATCAACCCTTATCAACTTATCACACCAATCAATAAACATGTAAGATTTACAACTTATTTCAAGACAAGCTCACAAATCAATATGATCACATGTTTATAGCCCCAATTCACATGTTCATCTTCTGATAAGTAGACATTGTTTACTCAGTAATCTCATCTAGTTAGAAGAAAATGCCTTTTGAAGCATAAACTTCTCTGTTGATTGCATTCTGAACCTTCGGAAGAAAGCTTTTCTGATGATATATTTCTAATTTTCAATGAAGACTTTAAATATACATCGGAAGCACATTCCTTCTGAAGAACATTTCTAGTCTTGTATTGTCTCCTTCCGAAAGCAATCTTCTCGGAAGCTTGTTCTTTTCTTCCGAAGAATATGAGTCTCTGATGTGTTGTAAAACACATCTATTTTTCCATTTGTTTTTGTTAAGTTTCGATACCGTTTTATTCAGTTTTAGAGTCGATTTAAGCTGGTGCTTCACATTTCTGTAATTTGATGCTTGCAGGTAATAAACATGTTTATTTGGTGCTAAAGTACAAAGAAACGAGCTCCCGATTGGGAGAGAACGGACCTGGAATCAAAGAAGGCCAAAAACTGAATTATGGATTCCCTCGCGCTACGCGACAACCAACTGAAACCCTGTCGAGCTACGCTAGAGGTGGGAAAGACAAAAATACCCTCTGATGTCTGTCGCGCTACGCGACAGATTTGGAGGTATCTATCGTGATACGCCACAGGTCTAAAATCGCAGTTTTTTAGTTTTAAGCAAAAAAGTAGAAAAAGAAAGGGGAGAACACGTTTTTGAACGACTGGAGGAGACTAGGAGGACGAGGAAAGCCATTCTAAGGTGAATCAAAGGTTGGGAAAGCATTGGATTGTAGATTGAAGGCCTAGGATCAAGGAATTCGGGTGTTCTTCATTCGATTTTCTTTGTTTCTTTGTTTTCTTTGATTTCTATGTTTCTCATTCACTTTAAGCAGATTATGGATTGTATTCGTATGATGTTTCTTGGCTAATCTTTTAGAACTACCTAGGTTTTGATGATTGCACATGTTTAACATTGGTTTTTATTGGTTTTGGATTATGTTTATGTGATGTACTCATGATGTAACAAACTTGGATTGGATTATTGGATGTTTATGTGTGTCTATGATTGTTTATGGATTGATGATTTACTCCTTGTGTGCCTTGGTGAATGTCTTTCATGTAATAGGTGCATGCTAGGTCAATTACTGTGTGTTTTTGATTATTGGATAGTTTACTACGTACGAGTTTATCATAGGAATTATTATCTTGATATAGATATATTAGATGTGCAACCAATCTTGATAGCCGTGAGGTGAGAGATTGCCGGTTTGTCTAGGGTGTTAGATTTTCTAGTTTAGAAGCTTTGTGAGAAGATCTTTCTAGTTCATCTTATATCTTTGTTTACCGAATCCAATAGGAAAACCCAAGTCATCCCTAGCATTTAAGAAAACTGTGACTTTCGCGCTGTGAGGTAGATTATTCAACAGTTACTTCTTAGGTGTTTTGAGATTATCATGCCGTGAGGTAGATTGTTTAGCGGATACATTTTGAGTATAATTGGATGACCTGTGAGGGAAATCCATTTAACCGGTGGTTTAACGGCTTCTAGGACTCTTAGTTGACAATCCTTGAGAAGGGTCGAGGGTGCTCTAGGTTTCCTTTGAGTTTAGTATTTTAAGATCCCGGTATCACATTGTTTCCATTACCGATAGATTCTTTGTTGAACATGTGTAGGATTCATGCCTATGTAGTGTTCTTTCTGCGTCTGATTTTCGTTTTAGTCTGGTGTTTTCTCTTTAGCTTTCTTTTAGTTATTCTTAGTTTTGTTAGCAAAACCCCCCTCCTTATTATTATTTTATTTAAGTACAAATTTTGTATAGATAAGTCATGGAGTCTAGTTAGTACAATGTGTAGAAGTCTGTGGGTTCGATATCCGGACTTGCTTTGCTCTGCTACATACGATAGGTACACTTGCCTGTCGGTAGCTTAGGTTTTAAAGAGTCTAGAATTATTACTTTGTGTCTATTTTAGAGTCGGTTTTCAGTTAGTTTATTAGCTAAGCTCCGTCGACATCAGTCTCCTTGTGCAAAACAATTGTCTTGGAAGACCTTTTCTCTGACACTCCTTAACTCAAAATTTAATGTGTCTCTATATTAAATGCTGACATCCGAAGGTATAAAAGGTCTGCAGCCCATTCAGTTTCTCATCCTTCCACCTTCAAATTGTCCGTTTCCTTCGATCAAACCCTAAACCTCGCACATTTGAAATGGCTTTTCTTGCTTTCAGACCTGCTCACAATCTCGTTACGAAACTTTCAGCAGGACATGATGCTGATTTTGCTCCGATCATCTCCTTTCTAAGAAGGAGCAGGTATAATACAGCCCCCACTCTTAACCCCTTGGTGTATGAATCTCATCACCAACAATTCGGGGGTTCCTGTTCCATTATTACATCTCCCAATGGTAGATCTCTCATGGCTACCATTGATGCTCATCCCATATCCATATCTGTGGAGACGATCTGTCGGCATCTCAACCTTAATGATGTCGGGGGAAGGGTCTCATTCACAAGGGATGAGGTAGTATTGACCTTTAGGTCAATGGGATATGAAGGTCCACTTCCTTCAACTACCTATTTGAAGGGCATAGTGTCCTATAATTATAAGTATCTCATACATGTTTTTCTACACTGTCTTTCAAATAAAACAGGTGGTTGGGATCAAATCTCCTTTCATTTTGCTTCTGCTATTCATGGCTTGATCTCTAACCAATCTTTTAACTTTTCTGCTTTCATATTCAATAATTTGGTGAACAATCTTTCGTCCCCAAAGAAATTTTGTATGTATCCCAGATTTTTGCAACATATCTTCAACAGCGAGTTAGGCTCTTCGCTCTCACTGACTAGGCATACATATCATGTTCCCTTGGTTACTGCCAAGGTTTTTGTTAAGTTGTAGAAGAAGAGTGCTCAATTTTCTAGGACTTTCAATCCTCGTCCTCCTTCTATGGATCTTCCTTCTCCTGAAGGTGACAACTCTGTAAACCCAACAGATGCTAAACCCACACCTTCTCCTTCAACTCCTTACCCAATCAAAATAACATAAAAATGAAAACGAACCCCTGAACACCTCTATACATATGTTCAGGAACCTTCTTCCGAACCCAAAAAGAAAAAGGCCAAAAGAACTGGCAGAAGCCCAGTTCTACCTAAGGTGCAGACCACACCTTCTGTTTCACCATTAGATCTTCCTCTAGATCAAGTGGCTGCCCCTTACCAACCTGAAAGCCCTTAGTGTATATCACCATACATACCTGAGAATATCCAAAGGGACACCCCCACAATGGAGTTTGCTTCCTTTGAAGCAACTCCACTAGTATTAGGACTATCTCCCAGGTCCATAGGAATATCTTCACCATCAATGCCCCCCACCCATCCACTTCCCCAGGATCAATGAACCTCTTCAGTTGCTCTGAATGAACCACTCTCTCCCACTTCCCAAACTTTACTAAGAATGGTGACAGAGTTGAAAGAAAGGTTCCCTGACCCAGAATCTACAATATAAGAGGTTGACCCCAGTTTAGACGGGGTCAATACAGTGGAGGCTGCCACTACAGATGAACCTTCTCAGATTCATCAGGATAGTGGAACAGACAATAGGACCTCCTATGTGGCAACTCACATTGTTGATGACTTCTTTGAGATCATCTTCAATGAGAGGAATCCAGTGTGCCAAGAAACCACATCTGGTGATGGAGGTGCAGGAGCAAGGCTCAGGGACTCCATCACCCCATGATTCCACTATGGTGGATGAGGGCACCCCTTTTGAGGAATTGACGGCCACCATCACCACACTCCAAACCAGGGTAGCTTCCCTTGAAGCTGAAGTAGCTACCCTAAGCCTGCATGTTGAAGAAGAAGATGCCAAGATAAAAGACCTGTAGCTTTGACCACCCATGGTTTTCACTCCATTTCATCCTGACCCACACCACATATCTCCTGCTTCCCCTGATGCTTCCAAAAAGGGGGAGAAGGTACCATCTGTGGGGTCAGGCTTCCCAGCTGAAGGAGAGAATGAAGGATCTCAAGAATCCACTCCATTCATATCCAACTGAGATAGAGAATGGGATGAGTTCGTGGGAACTTACTTTCATTGCTCAAGCTCCTTTTCCTCCTCCTCTTCTGAAGCTGTAAAGGCTTCCATGGAGATAGCACAACATCTTACATCCAACATCTCCATGGAGCCTAGGTCCCCTGTTGGGACCCAAGAGTCCCCTTCCGAGACTGAGTCCTTTGTTGGGACTAAAGATAAGGTTACCATGGAAGATCCTGCACAGGATTCAACTTCTATCTCCATGGAACCTACATCCCCTCTTGGGACATTGGCTGTTGAATACCTCTCCTCCAATCCTATAATCTTTGAGGAGACTCTTAAGGAAACCTCCAAGATGGTTGGTCAACAGGAGGGGGCAGTGAATGCTAAGTTAGCTCTGAAGCTAAAATTGTCTCCAAAGGCCCAATCATTCTTGAGGTTTCTCCCTCAGAAGAACAATTGGCCGATGAACCAACAGATAAGGCCACATGATCCATCTCCCCTGGGTTAAACACAATGGAAAAAGGCAAAAGGAAACTATCCTCAAAGGAGGAAGCTGCTCAGGAGGAGAGGAGACCATCGATGAAAAAGGGTCGACCAGACACCTCCCTTGATGAAGAGATTCTCAGACTCTTTGCTCTTCTCCAGGAGAAAGGCTTTAATATTGATGAGGTGCTTCTCTGGTCGGTACCCAAAATGGTTGCTGAGCTGGATAGGGTGCAGCATGTTGAACAGGCCACTACTGCATCCAAAGCTGTGATAGTTCTCTTTAAGAAACCAAAGGAGATTTCCTACCGAGATAAGATGAAAGAGTTCCTTATGAACTATGGATTTTCTCGGCAACAACTTAATTGGTCCGATGAAGAACTCTACCATGGATCTACACATGAGAGATTAAAAATAAGATATCCAATGGAGAGCTGCCTTCACTGGACCAAATTCAAACTTAAAGGGAGGCCCTTAATCTTAGCTTTGGGGGAAGAATTATTTTTGATACACCTCTCTCTGGTTCAGCAATCAGATCAGGAGAGGAGGTGATGTGTACAGCTGCAACAAAGGCTCTCTTCCCAAATGCTTTCGTCCCAAAGCAAGAGCCTCTCTCTCCTCCATCCAGTCCCTCCTATGACAACATGCCTATATCCTCAGTGATCAAAATAAACAAAGGTCCTACAAAGAAAACATCTACAGCTCCTGATCCTGAGATTTCTACAAGGGAAGATGAGAGGAGAACAGAAGAAACAGCTGCTGCTGATGTTGCAGCAGCTGAGGAAGCCACAAGGGAAGAGGGAGCAGGGGAAAAACAAGAGGCCAGAGATCAAAGAAGCTTAACTGTGCATACAGGCCAAACAAAGTTCAAGAGAAGAAAAACAATTGCAAGACGGAAAAGGATCCTGTAAGTTCCTCTGACTCTAAGCCTGAGCGAGCACCGAAACCTATCAGGTCATATGTTCCAATCATTGAGTGGAGCTTCAATGCTAAGCAAAAGATGTTTACTCTCAAGAAGCAAAATGGAGGCATAATGGTGCTAAACATCAATGAGCTCATAGTTGTTGCTAACCCAATTGTATTTGATCTAGAAAGGCTCCCTCTCAACAACCCTGATAATGGCGCTGATGGAAGGATTACCGCAAAGTGAGCCAAGAGAAGGGAAAAGGTCCTCATGGGAGAAAGATGAAGTTTTGGAAGTATCAGCCTAGGGGTTTATATATGTTTTGTAAGTGTGTGTGAGTTGAGTTGATAAAACTTTCCGCATCTATCAAGCTTAGTAGAAGATACTTTGTGAAAATGTTGTGTAAATTACATAACCCGATCCAACATTATTGTATCAAGTTATTCTTACAAACTCACCAGTTTTATACTAACTTTTCAACTTCAAAACTTTTACAAGTAAACAGTGACACTCTCTGAGAATGCACTTCAGGCACACTTCATATGGGAATTTAAGGATGCTAATTAGGTTCTAAGCTTGTAGACCTATAGCTGAGATTGTGTAACCATGGTTGTAAATCTATGTACAATAACTTTTAAGTTTACTTTGTGTGTTCTGATATTGGTGCAAGTAAAGTTACACCCCTTCTCTGAGACATCACTACTATGCTTCTACAGACTTCAAAGAGTTAACAGTGACATCATAAGGTGACGAGAGGTGGGGGTGTGACAACATTTTATTAGTTTTTGTACTATGTATTTTTAAATTTTGGGCCAAAAATCTCCAACTATATATATATATATATATATATCTTTGAGTGTTCTTAGCTCTTGCTTGAGTTAATTGACCTATTAGACCGGCCCTAATCCTATCATATCAAACTTAGTTCTTTTTAATAAAAAAAATACGTAATATCTATGTTCCTATAGAAAACAATCTTTTTTATTTGAACTTATATACACAATTTAAAAGGTTTCTTAAGTGAAGGCTGAAAATGAATTATACTAAAAACATGTTGGGTTAAAATGATTACATTTAATCACAAGATAATCGGAATTCTGACAGTCTAATAATAAAATTAGACAATTACTATATATCACTCATGGTAAAACTTGAGTGAGGGAGGAATGAGTCATTTTCAAGTTCACCTGTCAGTTAACCTAGCTAAGATTCACTCATATTCATGTAAATGTGTGTATTTGATTATGATGCTAGGAGAGAAAAATAGATAGTTAGCTTTGTCGATTTTTACAAGACATTTTGGATAGTAACAACTCTTTAACATATTGGCCAACTCTTTAATTTTGTCGGACAATAATATTACATATCAATACGTCAGTGTTAGATTTCTTTGAGGTTAACATTTTAACTCAAATAAATCTAACACTTTAACTCCTATATCTTTACTATTTGGACATGGCTCATCAACCTAGAAACTCTTTAATGCAAACTAAATAAGGGAACATTCAAGCAACAAATGATTTTTATCTAAAATAATATGAGTTAGTCATGTGTCATGATAAGAAAACGAAAAAAATTGTAAATTAGTTATACTAAGTGGTTGTTTGTTTATCTCTTAATAAAACCATTAAGAGGCTACCTCTTAACCGTTCAACATTCAGCACTTTTAGTTTGAAATAAATTAACCTCTTAATGATTCAGTTCAATATTTAACCATTTAGCACCAATACTATACTTAACCATTCAGTACCAATACCACACTTAACCGTTCAACATTCAGATGTGCAACCAAACGGTCATAATCGGTTCAGCACTTCATAGTTTATACCCTCTTAACCATTCAGCACTTAATGATTCAGACCAACCAAACAGCTCCTAACTTATGTTAATTTTTTTCAAATCTTTTTCATATTTTTGTAAATAATTCATAACTTTATCATACGACGTTATTTAAAAAAATAACCATAAACTAAATTTTTTTGTATTTAATATCAGTATAGTATTGATATGTAAAAAAATGGCAACATGATTTTTTAAAAATTGTCGTAGAACTTTTTGTTAGATGTATTGTAATATTAAAACATGTACATGATTTTTCTAAAGGTGTCCATCGTTTTTTTTTTTTTTTTTTGATATTTTAATCTAAACGTTTAATTTAAAATTAAAACATTAAGATCTTTTTTACTTTTTTTAGAAAAAAAAAGTTTTTTAAATGAACCCTCAAGTAAATGTCATAAGATTTTTTTTTTAATATTTTTAGGGCGTTACTTGAATTTAACGGTGGTTCCCGATTGTGAATAGGATCCTCAGCTTTGCCCTCAATTTAAATTTTTTTTGGAAGCAGTCGTTAATTATACTAACTGATATCGTTCATTTTCTTCATGTCGACAACAGAATTTATTTGTAGTAATACAAATGGATTTTTTTTTTTTTACAAATTTATATATTTATTTTTAATTTAATATAAAAGATAGCACACCATACACACCCCATACTTATTCAGTGTATAGCACACGAGTAGGATTGCATTGTTGAGGTGGACATAAGTTAATGTCAGAAGTATAGCACCTGCTGCCACTCCCTTGTAGAGAAAGAACAATACCCCATAACCATATCACATTTTTTTTTTAAATTTTGAACTGTATATCTATTATATTTTACTCTAAATTAACTACCTTTGAACTAATATCCATTTTATTACAATCACATATCTTAAATTATCAATATTATATATATATATATATATATAGAGGAAAGTTCATAAGAAAACTCGTTATTTTAAAGAAACAAAGAAAACTCATAATTAGTAATAGAGTTTTTTTTTAAAAAATCATAATTTTTTATTATAAGGTTAGAAATGTTATAATAAAAAAGAATTTTTTTTTTAAAAATATGTAAATCACGAAATTACGTATTGTCCCTCAAAAAGTTTCGTATGTAACTTATAAAGTTACATATATGTAAAAACCTAAAATACTTTTTTTTTCTTTTTTTACATTTGTTATCTTATAATAAATGAAAAAAATGAAAAAAAATTAATTTTTTTTAAAATGATGGTTTTCTTATGAACCTTCTTATATATACAAACACACCCGATTGGAATCATATAATAACCCACCTTATATATATACCAAGTAAGTTTGTCAAAATCAACCCAAATATTTAAGTTTATTCACGACATTTATTATACACGGGCTAAATATCTTATTTTATACGTATATACAAATTCATATTCGTTTGTGTACTTTTTCATTACATTATATATATTTCAGCAGATTCTTCTCATATATGTGTACGTGTTTGTGTAGAGGAAGAATTCGTTAACCAATCTTAGTTGTGGTAAACCAACTAGCTTCATTAAGGTCAATCTAAATATTTGGTCTTTCCTTTCATGACATTTATTATATACTAGGTTATTATCTCGTGTGAACACACGGATTGAATATTAAATAGTAAATAATGAAAATTTAAAAATTATATCAACATTATTTTTATATAAATTGATTAAATTGTGTATTAATAATTACTTTAAATCATATAATAATAATTATCACTGACCTAACTACAGTTAAAAATTTAATTTTTTATATTTTGTAATTATTAAAGTTAAAAAACCTAATTTGAGATTACCGTTAAACATACAAGACAAAATAAATAATGTTTATCATCATTTTTATAATATTTTGTTTATATTTCATTTTTTTATGAAACTTTTATTTTCTAAAAACAATAACTTGAAATATTTCTTATTTTCTAAAAAATTGATATTTAGGAAAATTATATTTTATAAATTTTTAAAATATGTCTTATAATAAAATGATTTGATTTTGAATATATTAAAAATATACAAATACAAATACAAACAAACCCAGTATATTCCCACTGTGTGGGGTTTGGAGAGGGTGAGATGAAAACAAACATTACCCCTACCCCAGATGTGGTAGAGAGGCTGCTTCTAAAGAGACCCCCGGCTCAAAAACCGTTACCCTTTTTTTTCCGTTTTTTTTTTTGAATAATCTTATTATTATTATTATTATTATTATTATTATTATTATTATTATTATTATTATTATTATTATATTATTATTATTATTATTATTATTATTATTATTATTTTTTAGGGACACGAAGCCTTAGAAGAACAGATAAAGACATTTGCCCACACACATAAACATGCATAAAGGAACAGTCACACACACACATGCATAATACCCATGAGAAGTAGTGTCGGTAGGGAAGACAAAACAAACAGAGAAAGCAGTAGACCATCCAACCAGAAGCAAGAAAAGCAAGTACACCAAACGACAATGGCATTCTATGAAACTAAGCTCCTACCAACTTACTGTCACACCCCAACCGACGGCGGAATACGTCGGGGCGCGATCGCGACTGTTCAATAGCTCATGATCAAACTAAAACGTTTTATAATTAATGCAACAAACTTACATTGTCTTAAAAACCAAAGTAAATAAGTTCAAACAACCAAAGTTCAAATAAACTAAAACTAGAGTTCAAATTATTCTTAAAGCTTCTAAAGCCCAATCATCTTATGTGTTCATCCCAAAGCTCACTAAGTTGCACCTGAAACATGATAAATTTGAAAAGGTCAACTACAAAAGTAGTTGGTGAGAATCATAAAGTTGACTCGATAAATAGTTTAATAGTTCAAAGTTTAATCATATATCATAAACATATCAATAGATAAGGCTTAATGTGGAAACATACATTAAACTATTGCAGATCAAACCTTAGTTAACCAAGTTAGGCATAGTAACCATACTATCCTTATAGTTCCAATAGTTCAAAATGTGCACAATAGTTCAAACATACAAAGTTCAAATAGTTCAATAGTTGGTAACTGAGTGATCACCGGCTGGGTGGAATGGTCAGTTCAATAGCTATCATCACAACAGTCAGGCTAATATAGTTAATGATCAATGCAAGTTTCGAGGATAGTTCACATGTAGTTTGGGACACAAGCTCAAATCAAAAGATAAAGTTCATAGATACAGATTGTTCAAATAGTTGAAGTTCATGTTCATCCCCGATGTTTTGAAAACAAGATCAAATCAAGAAAAGGGGAATATGAAACTCACCTGGATAAGATGAATAGCTAAGTTGTTAACGTAGTTGTAAGTCCAAATTTGCGAAAAGCAACTCTCACAACAAACCTATAGATTCAAGTTCATAACTTTCTAAGTTCAAAATAAAGTAATAAGGCATTCTAGGTTCAAGATCTGGGTTCTAAATGGGTTTAGAGAAATCAAGGTTAAGTTATGTAATTAAATTGGTAAAAACTACAAAGTTGTATTGTTAAAAATAAATAGTATACGTTAAAAAGATGATGATCTAAGATTCATAAACTAACTACTTTAGAGATATTTAAAATCT
This sequence comes from Mikania micrantha, assembly GCA_009363875.1. Lineage (NCBI taxonomy): Eukaryota > Viridiplantae > Streptophyta > Magnoliopsida > Asterales > Asteraceae > Mikania > Mikania micrantha. Next base: position 81,700,167 of record CM018682.1, on the reverse strand, counting down.
AAAGTGTTATACAAAATATAGATAATTATATAATTTCCAATTAAATTACTAAATATAAAAAATGTTGTATTTATACGTTTTAATATAAAGTTTTAATTTAAGATAATTTCTATTTGATTTAAATAACTTTAAAAAAATATTTTATGTTATATATAATCATTTCAGAAAATAAAAGTACTTTTTATCTGAAATTTTATATATTTAAAATATATTGATTTATAGAATTTATAATTCAAGTTAAATAGCATTTTTATTCAAATAAAATATTTTTATTCCAACAAAAATATTTCTGAGTTGGTTTCAATCCAAATAACTTATTTAAAAATTTTCAGAATTTTAAATGTTATTTTAGTATTTTTAATAAATTACTTATTCAGTTTTATAAAGCTTTTAAATCAAAATAAATAGTTTTCTGTTATAAAAATTAAAATAAAAATTTTTCCAAGTTTATAAAAGTTCCAGAGAAACTATATAATTTTTTTAGAACTTTAATAATAGTTTAGTTATTTTTAAAGGATTATTTATGCAGATTATTAACACCTTTAATTTGATTTAAATAGTTTTCCTGCTCAAAAATAATTATAAAAATAGTTTTAGGTATTTCTTGTGATTTAAACTTGTATTTATAACCACAAAATATTAATTTTTACCCTTAAATAAAATTTATTTCCTTTTCCAAAATTTTTCTAAGTTTATAATATAATTTTAAAGTTTATATAAAATTTTATAATATTTTTCAGCTATTTTAATAATTCAAAATGATTTAAGAACAAATTAAAAGGAAAAAGAAAAAAAATGGGTTGAATCCGGGTTTGAACCCGAGACCTCTAACTCGCAAACAAGCGCTCTAACCAGTGAACCAAACACACATTTTATTGCTTGATTTCAGATTAAAATAGATTAAATCTTCAAATTACTAGTTTCCCAAAATTCATATAAACCCTAACTTTCGAATCGATCAATCGACCCATTCAAGATAGAAATTAACAGAGGGTTATTGTTCTACACCAAAAACCGATCCTAATCGTGTATCTACTTACTTGATTTGGCCGAGTCTTGATCGAGTTCGAGTTCCAACAATGATTCGGCCGTTCTTCGTTCGA